>JAQBSW010010781.1:0-22733 GCA_029291075.1 Eudiplozoon nipponicum | reverse complement strand
AAGAACTAATATATATGCAAGTATGAATTATTATATATTGAATTGAATGATGTCATGCTTACCGCGAAATGTGATAACTGATATCGATGAAGGCCAGAGTGTATGGTTTAACTGGAGTAACAGGTGTTCGGAAATTGTTGTAATTCCCAATTTGGGTGAACTTTAGCATAAATTTATATCCATCAGGTTGGTATCATGTACCGACTCGGAAACCATAGTGTTAGTATCCGGTACTCAGCGATTTCAAAAGAGGTATCAGTTACTAACACAATAGCCATAGTGTTAGTATCCTTTACAGACTCGGTATATATATTATATAGTGTGAGTTAGTATTGAAGTCGTATTGTCGTTCACTTCAGATTATGTTAGCTTCACTATTACAGGTTTACACATTCGTCTAGGAGATTGTACCGTCCTATTATTCCACATTCTTCTACCAGATATATAGTGGTTAAAGGGCGTATTACCGGCTCCTACTGATGAGTCGCCAGTAAGCACGAAACGAATGTGAGTGAGATTATACTTTCCGTTCATGCTGCCTTTGGTTTATCCTTCTGGTCACAACTGAACTAATTCGTTACTAGGTTCTCAAGAAGTATAGCACATGTTGGTAATCAACAACGAATAACTAACTTGAGTAACAGGTGCTAAGAAATAGTTGTAATTCTCAATTTCGGTGAACTATAGCATAAATTGATATCCATCATGTTGGTACCATGTACGGACTCGGCAACCATAGTGTTATTACCATGTACCTTTTCGGTACAATAATGTTGGTATCGGTTACTAACACAATAGCCATAGTGTTAGTATCCTTTACAGACTCGGTTGATATATTATATAGTGTGAGTTATCATTGAAGTCGCATTTTTGAAGACTTTATATGATGTTAGCTTTACTATTGTGGGTTTACACATTCGTCTAGTAGATTGTATCGTCCTATTATCCCACATTCCTCACCCAAATATATAGTGGTTAAAGGGCGTAATACAGGTTCCTACTAATGAATCGCCGGTAGGCACGAAACGAATTTTCATGAGATTATACTTTCCGTTCGTGCTGTCTTTGGTTTATCCTTCTGGTCACAACTGAACTAATTTGTTACTGGGTTCGCAACACCTAATACATACTTGCAACAAACAGTATTTAACTAACGTTGACATCCGTAGACGTATTTTTGGATCCGACAATAAGAGCTCGTTGTTAGAATAACAAATAAGGCTCCATCAACTTCGTTGGCTCGGTCACGTTTTGCGTATGCTCTCATTTCGATTGCCCAGTAGAGCTCTTTTCTCTCATCCAGGACCAAATTGACGTGAGAAACAAGGTGGGCAGATTTTGACATGGCAGAAACAATTGAAGTCACTTACATTTAAATTGGGTAGTATAGGACACACTCGTCTGTCAGGATGGGGTCCTCGTGCGCATCATAGTTCTTGGTTAGAAACCCTTAGCGATAAGGCATCGAATCGAGCTCAGTGGCAATCATGTTGCAGATGTCTAGTAGAATCAATTTCGTAACTTTCTTTTCTTAGTAGGGCGATGTTAGCTGCGAGGTTTGGTTTGTTTATGACGTGATACAGTAAAATACGCAAGGAAGCTGCATTACTGATGTCGCCTTGTCCGAATGCTAACTTTGCCATAATGATGTTGTGGAGAGCTTTAGTTTGCCTCATTTCTGTGAATTATACTGATAAATTTACTCATAGTAGCAAGGTATTCCTTCTCTCTCTCTCTCTCTCTTGTAAATCTCAATAATAATTTGTCTAAATAAAATGTAATTCTTTTAACTCCTTATGGATATATGGCAGTGAACCATTAGTCACTTTTGACTTTTGTATGGCTGGATATGATGATGATGCGATCGCCATCGGAACTTTCTAGTTTGCTACCCTGACACTATACTTTCAAAGCAATAGATGGCGACTGGTAAAGTGAATACCAAGCACAATTAAAATTTCCTGACCAAAACATGGAAAAAATGTCATTAATTAATTATAAATACGATTGAAGGAAATTTAGTGGTCAATTAATTAAACAATAAGATGCATATATAACAAATAGATGTATGCTGACGTATAGAACATTCATCAGAACTTACCGAAACTTCACGGATATCTAGCATGGCGTAAGCGTGAGTTGGTACGAGTCCAGCTCGACTAGCCTCGTCATCACTAAGGTCCCCCGTAGCCACGGTAACAAGGCAATGTCCTCGGTGAAAACGATCCATAAGACGGCGGAACTCTTTGTCCTTGTCAAATTGTTCTGAATTATCTCGAATCGCAACTCGTTCTGGTATCCATCCGGTTAAGGCGTGTAAATCAATGTTCTAAAATTGCACCAATTTGAACAGAATTTTTAAAGGCGAAACCACGCATCACAAACTCAACATTATCTTACCACTATTTTATCATTAAATAGAGAAATTCTGAGCAGACGCTGTGAATTTTACGATTATTTTGGAGTTGTGCAGACACTAAAAAATTAAGTAAGAAAATACTTAGCGTAAGTACCTGATCTGCGTTTTGACTAACGCAGCTTTCATTGTTCCAGTAATTTTCTTTTATCAATATATTTCGGCCTTGCTTACCGTAGGCCTTCATCAGTTGCATTTCACGAACAATGGAAGCGCGTCTGGCGACACTTCGCCTCACGATTTGCTGTTTCATTAGCGTATATTTATTATACCATTTAACGGCATTTCTGTTATAAGTTCCATGTTAAATGTTTCTTGAAGGAAAGGCTCGATGCGCACCTGGAATACTAATTACCTGATCTGGTGCTTTTGACTAACGGCTTTCGTGAAATGCAACTGATTAGGCGCTCACGTAAGTATACGAAATATCATAGAAAATGAAAATTAATGGAACAATGAAAGCTGCGTTAGTCAAAACGCAGATCAGGTAATTACAATTATTCCAGGTGCGCATCAAGGCAACTCCTTCAACTTAGCGTAAGTTTTTGTATCAAACAAGTGCGTCAGGGTGACTCAGTGGTTAGAGCACCAGAATCCGAAGCAGACGTGCCTACGTTCGAGCCCTGTCCGCGACAGATTCTGGACAGTACGCGATGAGTGCCCAATAAAGTCGAAACCGGTCGACTGGATAAATTGTCTTTTCTTCACTATAAAATGCTTGGTTTATACTGACAAATTTGTGTACATAATTGGTTAGGCATCAAGATTGCGCAAACAATTTCGATTAAGCTATGATTGATTTGGTTGAGATAAGCTTAAATTGAATATCCGTGCTGATATAAATGTAAAGCAAGTGATACTAAACATTTTTATTTATTGTATCGGTGCGCATGAAAAAAATAATCAATTAACAATGACGCAACGGCAAACCATGTTTTACTAGTGTAGCCAGACTTTCTTGTTTAAGCAGTTCTAACAAAAAGATTTAAAATTTTATTTCTTAGATAAACACAAGAAAAGATGGGCGTTAATAAAGAGAAATTTATTGTTGACAAGTATATAGCTCTAACTTAATTAAGCCGATTATGCAGTACGCAGAGACAATTTGGAATCCAATTAAAAAGATTCGTCGAATATGTTAAAAGCTCATATGCACATTCGTTTTGTGCTTACTGGAGTCGGTTTTACGCCCTTTACCTACTATATACTTAAGGTGAGGAAGGTGGGAAAATTGGACGGTATAATCTCCAAACGAATTTGTAAACCTGCAGCAATGAAACTAAGTTCATATCAAATTTTATACAATGTGACTTAAAAGCCAACTTACTATGTATAATATATATATATATATATATACCGAGTCTGTAAATGGTACCAACGTTATGGCTGTTGTGTCAGTACCTAATACCAACACTCGTCGCCTAAAAGTTACATTACACTAACACTATTGTAACGACACAAATCTATCGGTGACATATTGCGTAAATAAAATTCAAATCTATTTACGTTGCACCAATGAGAAAAAAGCAAATTGCCGTTTAACCACGTTAAACGACGTTTAACTAATAGTATGCAAGCACACATTGCATGCTATTTAAGCACGGTAATTTACCATGCAAGTTAGTTGTGACATTTGCATTCTACCTGCTTCACGTATTTGCTTGATCGGCTGTCAGCGCATATTGCACTTTACCGGTTGTCAATCCCTACTCGTCTTTATGCGAGATACCAGAGAGACGAGCCAATTGAGTGCAGGACCTGCATGACACCATACACAACGCGATCACAGCTCAACCACGGGAGTCAACATTCAACCAGAGTCCACCCAAGGCTCTAGGACATCTTCACTTCGGAAGACTTCCAGCGAACGTATTACCTGGCCCTCTTAAGGGCCCCCATATCAGCAACTAATCTCTATTCAGAGCACCTTAACCGAGTTTGTAACGTCGTACGGCATTTACTTGAAGCCGGGGCGTTTACAAAATTGGCGACCACGCCAGGATAGTGATTATTGTTCTGATTTTTTTTTTGGTATAAATAAAATTGACTTCCTTTTTCATTTATTTGGGATAAATCGTGGTCATCTGTTGAATTTTTTTTGGGTATATATATATATATATTCGTGGTGTGTGTTGGAGGATATAATAATAGATTGACATTTGTGTTTTCTTTACCGTGATCCTGGCTTTTCTAAAATTTTGTTGGGTATATATTCGTGAATTTGTGGTGTGAGCATTCAAAGGCTAACGAGGCCTCTGTTCGTCTTCCCTAAAGGAAAATTTCAAATTTTGGAAGCAGTGTGTTATTCTTGCTGTTGAAAATAATAATTCATTGGCACTAAAGGCCAGCGAGGCCTCTGTTCGTCTTCCCTACAGGACAATTTCAATTTTTTGGAAGGAGTGACGCTGTTCTGTGTCGAATATAATAATACATTGTCATCAAAGGCCATCGGGGCCTCTGTTCGTTTTTTCCTTTTGTACTGGACAATATCAAGCAACAGTGGAAGCTGTTTGTGGGTAAGCGTTTTGTTATATATTTATACATTTTCATATTGCTTATAAATTTATGCTTTTAAGATCCCGTAAGATTGTTAAAATGTCAGGTCCAATTTTAGATATTGATGTTCCTGTTTGGGATGGAGATAGTGAGCTATTCTTTATGCGCGTAGACTCCGCTTTCTCCCCGTTTCCTGATTATGACAGTCATCAAAAACTGTCAAAGGTTTTTGCTAAACTACCTTCTGAATTGCAGCGACGGATTTATCCTAAGCTTGAGGCCATTAGGAAGCTACCTAATCCCATTTTTGGCCTACAAAACGAGGTAGAATCCTTGCTTGGACCCACTGAAACTGAGCAGATAATAAACAAATATGCGCAGTTAGATATGCCAAATCTTGGCCCCCTAGAAATACTGAGGGAATTACGGAAACGTTGGTATAAAACCAACATTTCTGACCATGAGGCTAAGGTTGCTTTTATTAACAATCTTCCCCAAACATTAAAACTCTTTGCCAGACAGCTCCCCAACACTCTCTCTATAGATGACTTATCTGAGAGATGTGAGTTAGAATATAGGGTTTTGGAACCCAAAGTGAATCCATTATCCTTTTCTTCACCTCCGCAAGATGATAGAATCTCCTCCTTAGAGAGAACAGTGGCGAACATGGCCAAACTTCTAGAAGGACTGGCCATTACCAAATCGGAGATAAATCATGTGAATGCTCGACCAAAATTCGTTCCCAAGTCAAATTATAATGGTAGGCGGCGATCGAGATCTCCGCAATCATTTAATAAATATGCCCCAAAGAACTGGTGTTATAACCACCAGAAGTTTTTTATGCTTGCCAAGTTTGTCTTTGTCGTTCCGAAGAATTTCCGAATGAGTGTCAATTTCCACAGCTGACGGAAAGGACAACAGACCGCAGGCACAAGGGTGCATCAGCATCGGGAAACGTCTGGCGCAGGAAGTAGAAG
Organism: Eudiplozoon nipponicum; assembly: GCA_029291075.1. Classification (NCBI taxonomy): domain Eukaryota; kingdom Metazoa; phylum Platyhelminthes; class Monogenea; order Mazocraeidea; family Diplozoidae; genus Eudiplozoon; species Eudiplozoon nipponicum. The sequence continues at coordinate 16,844 of JAQBSW010010781.1, read as the reverse complement.
ACCGTACTTTCTGCACATCAACAGCATCAACGGCGCGACAGGGAAGAAGCCAACTACAATCCGACATCCCTGTCGACTCTTTTCGTCCACGACGAATTTTTCACATAGAGAACCGAACAGACAATGCCGGTTGCAATCACCAGCCTACTTGTTTGCATGACCCGGCCAAACAGCCAAACGAACTTCTGCACCTTCTTGATTTCAAAACTGGCGAAGAGTACATCGTAGACACAGGTGCGGCAGTCTCAGTTCTCAAAGGTGATTCAATGGCCGAGATGTCGCTAGGCGTTCTTCTCGCAACAGCTACAGGCGAGCCCATACCAACTTATGGCTGCCAATACCGCACACTCAACATAGGTCTACGACGTGAATTTTCCCACAACTTCATCATTGCCAAGGTCTCACATAATATAATAGGCCTTGATTTCCTTCTAAAATTTCGGCTCATTGTTGATCTTGCCAATCAAAAGATCATCGACCCTTCCACCGGACTTGAACAAAGCTTTTGGACACTTGCCTCCGAGCGTTTGGAGTTACAGGTCATTCAGCCAACCCCAGTGCATCATTCAGCAGAGATATCAGCAGCTCTTCGAAAATACAAATCGCTTTTTGATCTTAACAAATCCGATCTGCGAGTCTCCAACACGATGCATCATATCGTCACAGAAGGACAACCTATTGCACTAAAGAAGCGACCACTGGCTCCTGCTAAGCTGAAAGCTGCCCAAGAAGAATTCTCAAGGCTTTTGGAAGAGGGAATCATCAGACCATCGAAAAGTTCATGGGCGTCACCACTGCACTTAGTCTCAAAATCAAACGGATCGTACAGAGCCTGTGGAGACTACCGTAAGCTAAATTCAGTGACAAAATCTGATGCATATCCTATTCCAAATATCAACACGTTACTTGAAAAACTCAACGGCAGCAATTTCTTCTCAGTGATTGACCTCAGACAAGCGTACCATCACATACCGGTAGCACCAGAGGATATCGAGAAAACTGCAGTCATCACTCCATTTGGCCTTTTTGAATATCTTTACATGCCTTTTGGACTTAAGTGTGCTACTCAGACATTTCAAAGATTCATAGACAACATACTTCGCGACGACTCTGCTTATTGTATGTCATATCTCGATGACATTATGGTATTCAGTCCAGATCTAGAATCTCATGCGAAACATCTACGAAATGTCCTTTCACGCTTATCCAACCACGGACTCAAGATCAACTGTGACAAGACGCAGATTGCAACTTCATCCGTCGACTTCTTAGGGCATCGTATCACGGCCCAAGGTATTCAACCGTTGCCGTCAAAGACGAATTCAATCAAGAATATCAAGTCACCAAGGACTTTGAGCGATTTGCAGAAAATCCTGGGAGTACTAAACTATTATCGCAAGTTTCTTCCAGGCCTTTCAAAACAACTTTATCCTTTGTGCAGGCACCTGCGGAACCGAAAAGGACTGAGCAAGAATTCCATCATTGCTTGGTCATCCGAAGACGAGGAATTACTTCGACTTGCCATCAACTCGTTAGCAAATGCCACAATGCTAACGCATCCAGATTTCGAAAAGCCATTTCTACTCACGACAGATGCTTCTGAATTCGCTATTGGAGCCACTTTGGAACAAGAGATCGACGGAGTTCGGAAGCCTATCAGTTTCTACTCGCGTACTCTCCAACCAGTAGAAACGAGGTACGACACTTTCGGCCGAGAACTTCTCGCCATCCACGACGCAGTGCGCCATTTTATCAGCATCATTGGCAGTAGCAGATTTGTTGTTTTCACAGATCATGCACCACTAGTTAGCGCACTTCGAAACGCAACTTCATCTATCGCCAAGTACCCTGCCAGAGTGGAAAGACAGCTTTCTCGTCTAAGCGAATGGCAATTTGACGTCTTTCACGTGAAGGGCAAACAGAACTTCATTGCAGATGCCCTGTCTAGGCCAGACGTCTCTCTACAACCACCTTCGCCGTCACCATTCACTGTCAACTCCGTGGCACTCAGTGAACCTGCACTAACGCCAACTCTCCTGCGAACTGAACAACGCGGTGACATTCACATTCAAAGATCAATAGCCCGTCACCCAACCAAGTTCATATGCCGTCTGTGGGAAGGCTTACCAATTGTTTACTTCACGGGTACGCAGCCCAACAAGCCAGTTCTGCCGACCAGCCTTCAGAGGAAGGTTTTCGATTCAATTCACTCAATTTCTCACCCAGGAAGCCAAGCGACTGTCCGACTTCTTACAGATCGTTTCTGGGGTCATAGACTTAGGCAGAATGTTAAACGATGGGTCTCAGAGTGTGCAATTTGTCAGAAAACAAGATCACACGACACACTCGTTCCAAGTTGCAACATTTTCGGTCTACTTCTCGCCTAGCCATCGTCCACATCGACATAGTTCATCTGACAAAGGTTCAAGGTTTCAGCTACCTTCTAACTATGATCGATAGATTTACACGGCGGCCTGCGGCATTACCTCTTGGCACCATTTCTGCAGACGAAGTAACTAACGGTTTTATCTCTGCATGGATATCCAATTACGGTGTTCCCAATGAGGTTATCACTGACAGAGGCACTTGTTTCTCATCTGATCGTTTCAAAACCACCTTGCGGTACATGGGATGCATCTTACGCCAGACGACTGCCTACCATCCCCAAGCTAATGGCATGGTAGAGAGAATGCATAGGGAACTCAAAGCAGCTTTAGCATCCTCGTCCATTAATGGCAACAGGGTCGATGCACCACCTTTAGTTCTGCTGGCCATGCGTTCTCGTACTCGAGAATCCATTAAAACGTCTGCGTCACAAATCTTGTATGTCATGGATCTACGCCTGCCTAGTCAGCTCCCACGTCTACTACCGGCACAAGATGACCCACAAAACGAAGCTACCCGCCTTCGACTTCATTTCGGCAACATGTCCGAACAGCAGCCGAGACACACGCCTCGTCCAGTCTTCGTTCACCCACAGCTCCACAGCTGCAAGAGAGTACCCGTTCGCAACAATAATGCTGTTGCACCACTACAACCCAAGTATCGCGGTCTTTACCCGATTTTACTAAAACAGCCAAAATACTTCATCATTATGCAAGGCGCTACACCGACATCAGTAAGCATAGACAGGTTAAAACCGTTTATCGAACCACCTGATCCTGAGAGCGTTCAACCTTCTACACACGTCTCAGGCTCCGTCTGCCCACAATCTCAACCTGCTTTGTATAACGCGTAATTAATTTTTTTTTTAAACATTAACATTTAACTATAAAATTTTTTTTTTAAACTTTACGTTAATTTTTAGTATTTGTCTCACGTGGCATAACCACCTGTTCTTAGCTAACAATTGTGTAGCATTTTTGAACAGTTCTTTGGTATTATGCCACCTCTGAGGCAATGTTCGTATACATTTTTTTTAATGCAATTACCTTTGATTTTAATGTATATATATTTCACATTATAATGTACTTCTCACACATGACATTACACTGCCCATTTTGGTATGACCAGCTACTTAGATGCTAACGTTTTCGTGTAGCAACACTAAGTAGTGATCAGCTTCATATCATGGTACAGGCCACTTTCAATGCATATCTCAACTTTATCCATTTCACAAAGACCACTACAAATGCCATGACCACAACGTCGAGCACTTTAGCTCCTTTGGTCGTATACAAACACTGACAACGATCCAACCTGCTTAGGTTTTTATCTTAAACCTGGCAAATTCAGAGGCGATTTACCTCGAAATCTTCACGCTGCGGCTCCAAAAACTTACACTGCTCTATTTTGCCTCACGTGCTATGACCGACCACTAGAGCTAACAATTTGTGTAGCAATTCCTAGTGGTTACCTGGCATCATATCATTGTTGAAGCAACCAACAAGCATATTTAAGCCCAGCACTTATGGTTCATCATATTTTTCCTTAACTTGGTTCGAACTCTGTCGTGCATTTCTTATCTAGCCTCGCAGAGAGGAATATTTTTTCTTTTTTTTCAGAGAGGAAAGTGTTGTAACGACACAAATCAATCGGTGACATATTGCGTAAATAAAATTCAAATCTATTTACGTTGCACCAATGAGAAAAAAGCAAATTGCCGTTTAACCACGTTAAACGACGTTTAACCAATAGTATGCAAGCACACATTGCATGCTATTTAAGCACGGTAATTTACCATGCAAGTCAGTTGTGACATTTGCATTCTACCTGCCTCGCGTATTTGCTTGATCGGCTGTCAGCGCATATTGCACTTTACCGGTTGTCAATCCCTACTCGTCTTGATGCGAGATACCAGAGAGACGAGCCAATTGAGTGCAGGACCTGCATGACACCATACACAACGCGATCACAGCTCAACCACGGGAGTCAACATTCAACCAGAGTCCACCCAAGGCTCTAGGACATCTTCACTTCGGAAGACTTCCAGCGAACGTATTACCTGGCCCTCTTAAGGGCCCCCATATCAGCAACTAATCTCTATTCAGAGCACCTTAACCGAGTTTGTAACGTCGTACGGCATTTACTTGAAGCCGGGGCGTTTACACTATGGTTGCCGAGTCTGTACATGGTACCAACACAATGGATTTCAAGGTATGCTAAAGTTAACTAACATTGAAAATTTCAATTAATTTTGAACACTTGTTACCCCAGAAAATCCATGCACTCCGACCTCGATCGATATCGGTTATCACATTTCGCGGTTATCATGAGATAATTCAATTAAATATATAAATCTATATATTGTCCTACATTCCTCACCCAAAAATATAGTGGGTAAAGGGCATAATACAGGCCCCTACTTATTGGTCGCCAGTAAGCACGAAACGAATGTGCACATCAGATTATACGCTCCGTCCATGCGGAATTTGGTTTATTCTTCTTGTTATATTTGAACTAATTTGTTACTAGATGTGCAACACTAAATACACAATTGCACCTATTTGTTCTTCGTAACAATAACCATATTGTTGGTACCCTTTACAGGCTCGGTATATATATTTGATATGGTGAGTTGGCTTTGAAGTCGAATTGTAGAAGACTTTATATGAAGTTGGCTACACTGCTGCAGGTTTACACAATCGTATAGGAGATTGTACCGTCCAATTGTCCCACGTTCACCGCCCAAATATATAGTTGGTATAGGGTGCAAAACTGGCTCCTATTGATGAGTCGCCAGTAAGCACTAAATAAAAATGCAGTTCATGATAAATTTGGTTTGTTTCTTTGGTCATATTTAAACTAATTTGGTACTAGGCGTGCAAAACCTAATGCAAAAATTACATACATATTTTTTACCCAAAAAACAGTATCTAAACGTTTATCTTGCAGTTAGTATCTTTTTTATCATTAAGATTTATACAACTGCTACTGCTTAAATATAGTTCACGTTAACTAAATTCGATCCAGAAGAAGCAAATCGCAGAGATAAGGTCGAGGATTATCCGCGATCGCTCCTTTTATGACGGAACTTCAGGGAAAGCTCTTTTTTCTTGCCTACCTGAGGACATCTTTGTTGGCGATAGAAGAGTGTGGCTTTTTACAGTGACTGTGATTCAACATAATATTGCCTGGCCAGAACAATGCGTGTCTACGCCTTCTTTAATTCGAGAATTTGACCGAAATTGTTTAACAACTCAGTTTAAAAGTTCCTTCAAGACAGTGCCCAAGTTAAGCATCAAAGAGCAGCGAGAATCAGCTGTTTACCTTTTTTATTTGCATTTGATTACTATCCTCGGGTACATATTTGAAAATAGCCTGAACCAGACTTAGCTAATTCATCGGTTCACAGAGGAACAATGTATGATAAATCTAGATTTGAAACTGATAGTCATGGATGCCTGTCTGAAATTCAGTGTGAAACATCCGTCAATAGAATATTTCAAGCCAATTCATATTTACGACAGTGTCGTTTTTATGAATAATTAAAGATGTTAATTAATTTTCAAAGGCATGTAGCCGTTTTTCCGATTATATCAGTAAATGCATGCAGACATTTAAATTGGAATAATCTAAAAGAATATTAATGAATTTCAATTAAATTATTTAAAATTTCATTAATGTTTGAATACAATACTCAATTCCACACCATTCAAACAGAGAATAGGCATACATAATCCATAACTTAATTGCAAACTAATCATCAAATTTATAAAATTAAACGAACATGGTTGCACAGGCGGTAATAACAATTACTGTAATCAAGGTTGCGATCTTGATATAAACACCTGACCCATACATACATTTGTCGGTATAAGCTAAGTTTAGAAAATGAATTTCATCTAGTAGATTGGTTTCGTCCTAATTTGGAACGCATCATTTTAAATTTCCCAGAGCTACATGAACAAAGAGCAAGACTATTCCGTTAAACCGTTCAGGAACATGGAGAAAGAAACTTTCACTAGTTCTACGAAGTAAAGAATTCTGGCCTAATAATGGGAGCAGCACTGCCGAATGCCTTCCACATCATTATTTTAGCAATTCGTGAATATGAACATGCCGTTTACTGCGGTCATCGGCGCCAAAGATGGAGCATAACACGGTTACATTTGATAAAATAATATATATGCCATTGGTTTCTAGGACGACGATTTGAGCCACGCAACTCGACAGACAATATGTTTATGTCCACGAGCCTGATAAAATAGAAATATTTTGTAAAAGCCGTAACTTCTGTTTGGAAAGACTGGATTTGTGCGATTGAGTGATAATAATTCGATTCAATGCTGGGCAAAGGGTACATTAGCTATAAACACAAAGACTTGATAAAGCAATTTAAGTAATCGCACATAGATATCTATGTGATTGCAATAAGATTCGCTTTTGCATTATTGGAATAGAAATAAAAGCTAAATCAATTAAGGCTACTTACTGAGTTCGAGCCTGGAAAATCGTAACCCCCCATTACACGAAGGTAGGCCTTTTCCAAAAGTGATACCCAAAGTTCACTTCGATTGCTGGAGTACGAACATAACAATTCTCCATTTCTGTCCATTGGTAAACGATCATCAATAATAACCTGTATCATTTTAAAAATGAGCAAAAACCATACAGTGGAAAAGGAAAAAACACGTTTTAGTTATAATTATACAAAGTTTTGTATACAGACAAATCGAGAGATAATTTTATTCCATTTATTTGAAAAGAACGAACTGTGCCGCCACAGATGACATGAAACTACTAGTAAAACATTTAACGGATCCACGAGTTTCTTTCTTGGATGGTCAATTTGGTACTTCATTTCCAGTGTCATCTTCAGAAATCTAATACCATCCAGCACACTAATCACAAGTCAAGATTAAAGCAAATTCTAAAACATAATTGGCAATTCAGAATATTCCGCCGAAAACTCGAATAACAATAACAGATGTGTTATGGAGAAAATTAAGCTAGGTAAAAAAGAGACTGTAGTAACCAATGTTTATTCTATAGCAAATGAGTCACTATGATCTTATTTCTATGAAGGCCCATTTTCTACAACAACTGGTACAATCATTCTAGTACCTATGAAGATGTCAATACAGACAAGCGCGGCTATTATTAATAATGTAGAGGCAATAATTTCAAACACTGCTGAATAATATATCCCAAGCGTATAAATCTAGCAGACAACAACTTCGGAATTAACTGCATGTTAACGGAAGGTATGCCAGGCTGTTCCTACGCCATAATTAACTCTTTCAAATAGGAACATTTAGCATAAAAGCACACTATAAATAAAGAGGCAATGCAACTAAAAAGTTTCTAACGTATTTTTGCCTTACATTAGCGAATTTGGCTGTATTTTTAGTATATCCCAACTGATAGAGAAAAAAATATCTACATGAAATAACTTCGATAATATATATTAGCCCAAAGCATTCACAAATAACAAACATAAATAAACAGTTTCTAACGTACTTATCCTCCTACGCTAGTAAGGCCATATTGGTGTTCTCCTAAATTCATAGATTAATTAGAGAACACAAAGAATATACATATTAGATGATTATGATGATTAAGCTAGGCTGTCAACTCTGTATAGCAGCACTACCACGGATGTAGTGTCGATTTTCGCTTACTTTTTTACCTTCTGTGGATAGTATGCATGTTAGCTGAACAACTGATAAAAGTCATAAGTAGAATCGTCCACAACACGAAGACATGCGTTCTATACAGGAATAACTGCATGCATTTAGAGCTTAAAGACCAGACATAAACTTCTCGTTGCAACTGAAAAAGGGTGTTCGGTCATCATGTCGTAGTTACATAGCTCGTTTTGCGATATAAGGTGTTTGCATCTACCGTCTCCATTTTTATTTCGTATATTTCGGCTTCATGTTTTAGACGACTTTCAACTACTAGCTCATCCAACCAGTAGTTTATACAATCATTAATTGAAGTGTTAAATTTAGTTCAAACTGCTTCCTTTATACTTAATGATAGATTTCTTAAAAATAACTGATCTTTCACTAGATAAGTGTGCCATGTATGAATATCATCATCATTTCCAGCCACACAAAAGTCAAGTGACTAATGTTTCACTACCATATAACCATAAGGAGTGAAAAAAGTATATAAGTGAATTTAGATAAATTATTATTGAGATTTACGAGAGAGGGAGAGGGGTAGAGAGAGAAGGAAAACCTTGCTACTATGAGTAAATTTATCAGGATAACTCACAGAAATGAGGCAAACTAAACCTCTCCACAACACCATTATGGCCAAGTTAGCTTACGGGCAAGGCGACATCAGCAACACAGCTTCCTTTCGGATTTCACCGTATCACGTCATAAACAAACCGAACCTCGCAGCTAACTTTGCCCTACTAAGAAAAGAAAGTTACGAAGATGATTCTACTATACATCTGCAACAAGATCGCCACTGAGCTCGATTCGCTGCCATATCGCTAAGAGTTTCTAACCAAGAACTGTGATGTGCACGAGGACCCCATCCCGACAGACGAGTGGATCCTATACTACCCAATTTGGATGTAAGTTACTTTAATTATTTCTGCCATGTCAAAATCTGCCCACCTTGTTTCTTACGCCAATTTGGTGCTGGATGAGAGAACAGAGCTCTATTGGGCAATCGGAATGAGGGCATACGCAAAACGTGACCGAGCCAACGAAGTTGATGGGGCCTTATTTGCTTTTCAAAAGACGAGCACTTATTGTCAGATCCAAAAATACGTCTACGGATGTCAACGTTAGTTATTCGTTGCTGGTAACCAACATTTGCTATACTTCTCAAACAACGATGATCGAATGCCTGTAAGCGTCTCAGATCATCAACTCCAAGAGGCCAAGTTTCACTAGCGTATAGTAAGACTGCGCGTACAGATGCATTGTAAACACGACCTTTAAGGCAAAGTGACATACTAATGTTTCTCCATAAATGACGAAGGTTCGAGAAAGCTACTCTAGCTTTCGCGATCCGTATTCTCACCTCGTCGGACATATTGCCTACGTTATTGACAGAGCTCCCAAGATATGTAAACCTGTCGACTATGTCAAGATCTTCATTCTGCAGTCGCAACGTTGAAGTGAGTGGTGGGTGATCCTGTAACAGTATCTTACATTTAGAGGGTGCGAATTTCATACCGAAAGGCGGAACAACGTTTGATAATCTATTTAAGGTGGTCTGGGCAGCATGCTGATTGTCGAATAATAGTACGACATCGTCCGCATAGTCAAGATCGACTAGTTTATCTCCCGGGAGAACTTCAACTCCAGCGTCCTGAATGTATGAGAGAGTCTTGTTCATAATATCATCGATTACAAAATTAAACAAAAATGGGGAAAGTGGACAACCTTGACGAACACCACTGCTGGTTGTAAAGTTATGCGTTAATATGTGTGCGTGTCTGCACATGTACATCCAACTAAGTGAAACTCCAGTGATCTAATAACACCAACTGACGATTAACTAAATAAGCGTACGTCATGCCTTTTTGTGTTCGTTTAGAACTGAGAAGTAAAAAATCACACATAATTAACTGCACGTATGCGTTCATAAATTGTTAATAATGTGATTACTGTCAATTAATGTTTCAACACGTCAGTCCTATATAAGAGTGACATTCAAGTATGGAAAGCGGACGGAATATTCTATGACTACAGGCCTATGCCACAGTCATACTGAATAATTAGACAAATTGTGCTGTTTTCAGGCGTAATACCTATTTCTTTATGAAAGTTGTCAACAAGCACAAGTGAGACTGCACTTTCTAGGCTGCAGCATAAACTCATTAATTCTTAGTGAAGGCAATAAAAAAGAAAATGGAGCCAAATATATTTCAAACTTCACAAAGGTCAATTAGAGAGCCAACTCATTGATTAAGTCGTATTTCAAGGTTCATTACGACATTACGTTAAACCATATCTGAGACCGAAAATATGATAAATGTTAACCGTTGAACAATAAAATTTAATAAATCAAATGAGAAAATTTAACATACCTTACGTGGAACACCATTTATATGAAGTTTAACCATATATTTTCCACATGGGTTGTAGACCGCTTCACCATCACGTGACTGAGGATATATAATACTGCAAAAGTGAAAATAATAAAACTTGACGTCAACTAGTATTTATATATATATATATATATATATATATATATATATATATATATATATATATATATATATAGAATGGGGCCTAAACTCAATATTGAATCAAGTAGCAAAGGCATGAAACTTAGTTGGTAACGTTTACAGGCTTTTTATATATATTCTACATAGTTGGTTGGCTATAAAGACAAGTTGCGATGTACAATATGTGAAGATGAATCTGCCACTGCTTTAATAAACATAAAAAGAGAAAGCATTCCTCAGAATACCTATTAAGCACAAAACACATGCGCACATGAAAATATACCGTTTGTCCATGCTGACTATGACATATACCTCAGGTCCTATTGTAAATAATTTATTACTATATGCACGATGTGTAATACCTACTTAGATACATATTAGCCCCGGCATTCATGTGTATATTCATTTCGTTTCGTTCAATGTTATCATAACAACCACGAAAATATGAAACTGATGTCGGTCTATGCCAGATTAGAAATTTTTCAGGAGCAGTGAGTACTTTGAACGGCTGTTATTCTCATTTTTGTTGCCACTGAGCATATCTTGAAAATCATTTTAATGGCGCACTTTACAGACTCGGTATAAGTTATACAAAACGTCTCGGACTGACGACAGGCGGGCACGAGTTAGTTATCCGCAAATAGTAGCATTCACATTGTTACAGCCATCATACCGTTCAATGTAGAGCTCTGTGTCTGGCTTAATTACGCAGTAACACTCATTGGTAAATGGGAAGTGACGGAGCGAGAGCAAGTTTATCAGACGCAAAGGGCAAATTTCGGCTGATGTAGGACACTTCCGCCATTATCACCCGAGCAGCCTTTGTTGCCAGGCTAGCTAAGAGAAAAAATACGTTAATAAGAATCATTCCAAATATAAATGGGCGACCTAGTGTTCTTTTACAGCCTACACGTAACCATGAATAATACGCACAATAGTGAATTCACACTGCATTGGCCAAAACACAGGATAGAAAGTTCGCCTCATTTGCTGAGTCATTAAGGGTGAATTAAAACTCAGGCTAATAAAGAGACCTACATTTTCGATTGTGCCTCTATTCCTTCTATTTTCTAGTCTTAATCTAATAGTATATGCTATGAACTTTGTGGTTGCTGATAATATCACTGAGTTCAATGTCTGATTGCCAAATATCGAATATTGCTCAAGTAAACTGGCATTTATCAAACATAGGTAAGGCCTCCACGCCAGCGCATTAAATGGGAGAACGTCAATACAAATTGTATGACAATAATCTCTAGTACGCAAGTTGAATAAGTTAGAAATTGATATGTGTTGGTGAATTACAGAACTCGGTGCACAATCCTTATCTACGCATCATTGGCTCTGAAGCTCTTGTACCACGGTATTTTCTCAAATCTTGCTACGGCGAGTCGACATTGCTTTTAGGTCACGAGTAAAAGCTAGTTGAACTGAATGGAAACGTGTAAATAGTCGACTATGTGCGACACGCTAAACGACGACTAGTAAAATAAACGCAAGAAACCTTAACCAACGTAGAATTTTTGTTGCGTTTGCACTCATTTCAGGGCAGACGCAGAAAGGACGCTTTTTCTGTAAGTACTTTTCTAGGTAAAGAAGGGTCAAATAGAATCTCGATTATCCGTGGCATGAATGCTCAAGCTCGGAACACAATTTCGTCTCCATGGCAGACATACATTAACCTCATTCCACAACAATAATAGTAAACGGAGCAAAGATTATACTTTAGTAACAAACCTCAAACGTAATGTAAATAGTTGTGTCATATAGCAGTTCTTTCTTGTATTATACGGAATAAGGTAATCGTACTGGTTGCGTGGACCAATTTGACAAGCATATCTATTTTTAAAAAGGCAAACAGAATTTATGCGATAACCATTAAGGTATCAGTATGACGCCACTCATATCTAGGTCATTTGCTTCGATTATCTAACGCCGTCTCAGCGCCACGCGTGAGTCACATGGAAGTAAACAAGCCAGATTCCGACCAGGACGATATTATATAGATAATAAATTTTACCTAAAGGTCAGTACTTAAACAGCGACATGTATATCGTCGTCCTAAAATAGCCATTTCTATAGACTTAAAGGATGCATTGTACTCTAGAATCGCAATACTCTATTCAATATTCTGACGAAAGGTGGTATGCACACTAAATTTGTAAATAGTATACGTGCAATATACACAAACACTGGTTGCATTATGGCTTAAAACTAATAATCGACCAACTTGACTGTTAGCAGTGGTGTCTGACAATGATCTATACGTTACCAACTTTTACTAGTTTTCGCAATAGATACAATTATGAATCAAACTCTTCCATTCGTTTGAGACGCAGGAATCAAAGTTGTCCCCACTGGCAGAACAATCTATCTTGGCTATACAGACTATACTGTATTATTATTCGACAACCGAAAGTTTGGTCATCACATTCAATAGATAATCAGTCATCGTTCCGTCTTTCCATTACGGGAATTCGACCACCATTGTTTGAGAAGCATATAACATGTAAGTTACCAACAAGGAATAAGCAAAGCTGACATCCGCAGACATATTTTTAAGCGGCCAAAACATGCTCTACATCAGACAAAAAATAAGGTTCCATCAACAGTTTTGGTTTGGTCACGCTTTACGCACTAATTCAATTCGATTGCCCAAACGATCATTATTCTCTCACCCAGCGTCATTTTGGCAGAAACAGCTAAAGTAAACTACATTCAAACTTGGTAGTATGGGATCCGCATATCTGCCAGGAATTGGTCCACGTGCGCATCATAGTTCTTGGTTAGGAATCCTGCGCTATATGCTACCGAGTCGAGCTCAGTGGCGATCTTGTTGTACATTTCAAGTAGAATCTTCATAACTTTCCTTTTTGTTGGACAGAGATAGCTGCGAGGTTTGGCTGTGTTTGTGAAAACCGCTGTATTTCCGGCTTTGCCTTGCATTACTGTAGTTTTGAACATAATGGTCTAGCGTAGACGATTAGTTTTTCTCAGTTTAAAAAAAACATTTCCTCTTACGATGTTCGCAAAACAGAAATATATTAGAAAGTATGATACATTGTTGTACTGCCGCTTAACAACGCTAGTTCAGAAAAACATAGGACTACCTGTCTATGCAAATCATCAATGAAAAAGTATAAGAACATTTACATACTTGGTAATAAGACGCTTGTTGAATCGCCTTTCGTATTGTGCTGCGATTGCCATGGAAGCCACAAAAGAGCAATCCGTGACGACAGTCTGCTTTATTGAAAAGCAAGATATAGCCATGATCATTTTTGGATCTGCGATGTAATCACTGGGCCGCACCCATTTGTCCAGCCGTGACTTTAACTTTGGGGAGAGAGCCAATAGACCATATCTGTCACTAGGATAGTTAAAAGCAATAATCTCAGTATACGAAGCCCATCAAAGATGTAAAACTCGATCAAAAAAGACAGGCAAAGCTGAAAATAAATCATTAGCGATAAAGTATGCCTCACTTTTTAAATAAAAATAATTTGAATAACACTTTTCACAGTAATGATTTATATTTTCACATCATGCGATAACGAATGGCAACAACTATTCATATAATTAAACGACCGCTCATTGCGCAAGTGGTGATAATTATGTAAATTAAACTTGATATAAACGCCAATCCCATTATATATACATTTGTCAGTATAAGCTAAGAATTGCATAATGTTTAAGAGGCTATTCCTTCAGTAGACTGACTTCGTCCTTATTGAGAACTCTTCATGTACTGGCCAAAATTTGCCGCGGACAGGACCCGAACGTGTACATCTCTTTGGACCTGGGCACGTCTGCTTTGGAATCCGTTGCTCTAATCGGTGAGCCACCCTGTAGCACACTGAACAACATTTTCATTTATATACCAACTAAAGTTTCTTGGTTATCCATTCCTTTGTACGGAGCCTATATGGCATCCATTTAGGACCTAGTTTTAAATAAACCATCTCAATTTGTCATTATGGAAAAGACACCACACTACCCTGGGAATTGGTATGGAACTAAATATTTATATAATTAAACTGGTATATATATATATATATATATATATATATATATATATAAAATACGATAAGTGTTCACATCAATCTCGCAACCTTGATTTCAAATATCTGAGATTTGTATGCGACAAATATTTTTTGACGAAAGCACAGCCTAGATAAATACTAGAAGGAATTACAACAGAACGCTATAATCATGCATCACTGATGCAAAGCTATGAAATGCATAGTTATGTGTAGGATGTAGGTAAACACAAGATTGCTCGGTAACGCCTGAGTGATAAGAAAAATAGTCTTAAGGCCATTCAACTTGACAACCTGGAAATAAAATAGAGGCATGATACACTCCATTGTACGTAAAGTAGCGAGAATAAGATTTTCATTTTAAGCGATAAACAAAACCAATCTTATTCCTCCTTTCTCTGGAGCTAGTTCATAGCCGAATGCAGACGATGACAGCATCAGTTGAAGTATCATGTTTTTTAAAGAACAGCCGTGGACGTTTAGAACCGTCAACGAAAATGATAACACTACGATTAAAAGCAATAATACAATTACAACAAATAAACTTTAAATAACCAATTTACACAAAGGCCAGAAGAAAATTATGACGATATTTGACCAAATAGACTATACTAATTCAATGAAAATACAAAGAACGATTAAAATAGCTATTTTTGGGCTAACCCCTCACATTAAAGGGTAGACAGAATGTGCATAAAAGTAACATCTACCTTGGTTTAGTAGTATAACTATTTTACAGGAGAGTCAGAAGTATGACCTGAAACATCGGCAAGGTTCATAACAAAGTTTCTAAAAGGATCAGCTAAGGCGCGTCCTAAGTACCACCTAATTAAGGCTATACTAGATAATTAAACGAACATTTGTTGCGCGGGCGGTGATAAAAATTATTATAATCAAGGTTGCGATCTTGATATAAGCACCTGACCCATTAATTACTTACATATGCCAGTAAAAACTAAGAATTGCAAAGTGTAGAAAAGGCAATTCATCCAGTATATCGGTTTCGTCTTTATTGGGAACTCATCATGTACTGGCCAGAATTTGCCGCGAACCTGGGCATGTCTGCTTCGGAATCAGATGCTCTAACCACTGATCTACTCTGCCAGACACTATACTACACACAATTTTTAGTTATAGACTAACTAATGTAATAAAGAATTGTATAGTGTAGAAAAGGCAATTCATTCAGTGTGTAGTGTAGTATGCAGCAGGGTGGCTCAGTGGTTAGAACACCAGATTCCGAAGCAGACGTGCCCAGGTTCGAGCCCTGTTCACGGCAAATTCTGGCCAGTACATGATGAGACCCCAATAAGGACTAAACTGGACTATTGGATAAACTGCCTTTTCTACACTATACAATTCTTAGTTTATACTGGCATATGTAAGTAATTAATGGGTCAGGTGCTTATATCAGGACCGCAACCTTGATTATAATAATAAGACATCCGTCATTTTTTAACATCTTAGATTTGTTAAATAAAACACAATGCAATATTTGAAAGAGTATGTCTACAGCCAATGAAGGAGATAATTTGATGCGGAGATATATTGGAATTTTTATAATTTAACGGTTAACTTACAGCAAAATATCTTGAGCTGTTTCAATCACTTAAATTTTAAGATAGGATTGATTTTATGCAAAATGAACTCATTTTTCGAATATAAGCAATTGATGAAGTCAAGATTGTCATACTAGTAAAGCTAGAACATATCATCAAACATCAACAAAACTAGGATGTTTTAATAAAAGTTGCAAATTCAGATTGAATTCAGGACTGCATAACTTATGACAAGTCAGAGTTATAAACTAAAGCGTCAATGGCAATAAATGAGAAAAACTTACCAAAAAGGAATTGGGAAAGCGAATCTCTCACGCTTATCAAGAGCTTCCATAAATGGCAAATATTCTCTTCCATTTATTGTTGAAGTTGAACGAAGTACCATTAATTCCTCCTGAGTATAACTTCCAGCCGAATGAGGCGAAGCTTTTGCACCAGTTAATTTACAAGCAGCTACTAAAAGCGTCGAACACGCACACACACACACACACACACACACACACACAGGTTATAAAACAACATCAAATTAAAGTCTAAAGCGTTTTTGAAATTACTGAATAAAATAATTTTTGTAGATTAAATTTTCTTAAGTAGATTTGTGATGAAATTCCCGATAAAAAATTAATAAATGCTCAAACCATCGCACCAACGGTAAGGTCCACA
>JAQBSW010010780.1:0-22741 GCA_029291075.1 Eudiplozoon nipponicum | reverse complement strand
AGCAGAAAACCTTGGAATTCAACCTGCCTAAGGAAATCTTAATGCGACTATTCATACAGAAGCTCCCTCCGGCATTCCAAGAGATGGCCACGTTCCTACGCGAATCCGTCGAGGTGCAAGGCGACATTCTGCCGGCGCGTCTAGACAAGTGGCGGAAGAAACACCACTACAGCTCACCTGCCCCAGAGCCAGGTTGCATCACTTCACGATTGTCCGAGCCTTATTTAATGCCACCAATGATCGCCTCATCAGCTTGCTCGAGAGCAGGCGTGACCAGCGCCGACCACCGTCCCGAAACAGCAATAGGAGGTTGATGTCCAGAGGCTGGGCCACAGTTCCACAGCTACAGGCGGAATGGTGTCCAATTCACCGCAGATATGGCGACTCCACGCGGTATTGCCTCAGAAATGGCTGCACATTTCTGCGCATAGACGCGACGTTCAAGTGGGCGCTATGCTACGTCAACAAGGCATCTGTGCACGATTCAGCTCACCATTTGCGTCGCCTGTGGTAGTGGTATCAAAGAATGAACCCGGAACATTCAGAGTGTGCGGGGATTATCTTATTCTCAATTCTTGGACACAGTTAGAGTCGTACATCCTGCCAAATCCAGCTGACCTGCTCAGATCTGATATCGGTCATGCTGTGTAGTCAAAACTCGACCTAGTGGACAAAGAATCCATTTCGTATACTGCACTCAGATTCACCGAATGTGGCACACATGAATATCATTATACGCCTTAAGGTCTCAAGAACAAATCTTAAACATTTCAACGCGTTATGGACGAAATACTAGACGGTCTACAATTTGTAATTCCTTACTTAGACGACATTCGGGTATTCTCCACATATACAGCAAATTGACGTTCTACTCGCACGTCTAGTAGATTATGGCCTCCTGCTTCATGGCAGCAAATGTGTTTTTGCGCAAACATCAAATGAATTACTCGGTCATCAGATTTCTGAGAAAGGCATGACACCTCTACCTGCTAGGGTTCGTGCCTTTCAAGATCTATAGCCTTCAACCAACGTTTGAGCGTTACGACGGTTCTTAGGCAAGATGAAATACTTTTCTTGATTCGTACCTTGCCTTGCCAAGATTCTGGCACCTCTTCACAAATACCTCGTGCCAGAAAGCCGTTTTTTCAAAAGATCACAACTGATTCAGCTCAACGATGACGATATGCAGTCTTACGAGGATGCCAAAAGGGTTTTGTGCAAAGCAACCATGTAACATTGACCTGATTGGTCTCAACATTTTGAATTGATCACAGACGCATCCGACGTTGCCACAGGCGAAGTACTTCCACATTCCACCAATGGCATTCGCCGACCTATCGCGTTATTCTCGCAAAAACTACAACCTCACGAGACGCGATATGATACATTAGGGAAAGAGTTACTCGAAATCTACCGGTCGATCCTACATTTCCACACCTATCTGGATGGCTGAAAAATCAAGTTCTACACCGACCACCTTCTTCTACTCCCGATGCTCAGAGGAAAGAAAGAGTATTTATATTCACGACGTGTCAATTCGCAACTTACTCGAATTCACGAATATGAATATGAAGACACTCATGTCAAACGGTCAGAAAACGTAGTCGCTGACTCCCTCAGCCGCCCTGCAGAACTCTGTGCCTCCATCCTACGTCCTTCACCTATAAGTACTCAGGAATTGCATGCAGCACAGAAAAATGACCCGCTATTCATCGATATTGACATATAATGCTGCGAAAAGAAGTTTCTTTCACCTCCAGACGGTTTCGCTGATCACCGGCTGACGCGCGACATCTCCCCAGCAGCAGAGCCATCTGACGCCGTCACGCCGCCTCGAGAGATAGAGGAACCTATGTCAGTGTCATCAGAGTCAACGTCAGTGTTTACTCGTTACGGTAGAGCCATTACACCTCCCGTAAGGTTAGCCCTCTTCATTGTGTACTAATTTTTATTATCGGGGGGAGGTATATATAACGCGCGGCTCCGCTTACAATCCAATGAGTATCAATTTCATCAGATGCGGTTTTCCGTAGGGTCACGTATAAAAATTCAGGTTCTACACAATATTTATCCTAACTATGATTTTAGAAAGGATCTCTGTTAGTGTCAATAAGTTTTAATTGAGATTGCTTGAACTGCAATTATATTTGTAATTAATAATGTCTTGTTTAATTTTAGCGGTCTTTTACGAGATTAAATTTTCCCTACATTGGTTTGGTGGCGGCTGTGGAGATCCGTGCACATGATTATTCCCCGGCTCTTTCCCGATGGGTGATAAGAGCAGACTTATGCGAATGATCACAAATGTATTGTAAATAATACTGCGTATGAAATCATAAGTAGTCCAAATTAACCGTGCTCAAGACGGCAATAAAATTTAATTTTAACACAAATGAATGTCTTAAAATGTAGCAAAATGAACGCTGTTTATAAATTTGCATGTCTTACACACAAGCAGTTATTCTTTCAGTCAAATATCTGAATTGTGCTCAGAATATATGCAAATTCAAACATCAGAAAATAGGTGATGATATAAACATAGTCACTGTTAAAAGTTGTCACTGAAAATAAATGGATAAAATTCGTGTAAAGACTTTCACACAAAATCAAATAATTCACTGCTGTTTTCTATGCCTTTTAACTATGTATAATCCGCCGCTTAGAAATTCGATAGTATACAAATGTAGAACAGTAAATCCTTTTGTAAACCGGTGAATAAACCAATCAGAAGTGAAATAAAATCCACTGTGAAGATCATCAATCCAGATTTCGTGCGGGGGTTTAATAAACAACCCTATTAATTACAAATAAAACTGCAGTTCAAGAAATCTCAATTAAAACTGCTTGAAACTAACAAAGATTGTTTCTAAAATCACAGTTAAGAGAAATATTGTGTAAGAACCGAGTTAGATTATTTGACCTTAAAGAGCACCATATTTGTCAAAATCGAACATCGTTGGGTTGTAACACGGAGCCGCGTGTTACATAACAATAATACACACCCGCGCTTAATGCGCCGGTATCATGCAGTGTATTTATTGATCATAACTCTCAAAGCCATAATTTATATTTTGTGTGTATTTTTAATCGTTTATTTGAAACCACATCTTGTTCTTCTAAGATATTCTGGATTTATATTTTGTGTGGTTTTAACCGTTTATACATATACAGTAACTGTTCAGCTAAGACATTCTGGATTTATATTTTTTGTGTTTTTAATCGTTTATCCGAAAACACTAACTGTTCTGCTAAGACATTCTGGATTTATCTTTTTTGTGTTTTTAATCGTTTATCCGAAAACACTAACTGTTCTATGAAGACATTTTGGATTTATTCATGTTGTTTATTATGACATTGCTTTTGTGCCTAGATATTAACTTGTGTTGACAATATTTTATTTTGTTGCCGTCTAGAGCACGGTCAATTTTGACTAACAGTGAATTTTAATTTAATTTGCAACATTGTGCATAATACCCGTATGATAACTTCGACTTAGCCTTCTCACATGCCCCATTGGAAAGAGGTCGTGGACTAATCATAAGCACGGCCCACGAAACTAATTTCTACCGACGACAGCTACCATATATATGTAGTAATGACATAGCATCACTAAATAAACAGTTACCTCAAAAAACCTCTTACAATAATCGCAACAACTCCTACAAGCAAATAGGGTTGGAGCCTCTACAATTTACTTAATCGATCTCATGTTTTAAGGATATTAACAATCTTGACAGACTCAATTTTAATAAAATATTTTCTTATTTAAATCACGAACTATTCTTTCTGTTTTGAACGATTAAAATGAATTTTTGAGTGGTTTTTTGTCCGCCACCTTCTAGGTACGGTCTATAATCACTGTCATTCCTCAATTTCTCAAGAAACATTTGCACTGCTAATTTTGGACATTTCCGAGGCATCGAATAATTGAATTTCTTAGCGATTTCACACACCTTATTAACTAATGACATCTGCAATCGCGTATTTAAGCTTATCAATTACTACCCGCAAAACCTATCAATGTCTGTAAGAATCCGCATTGGCCAATCGAGGGCAGATCTTTAACTTTCAGGTATTCAGCATAGATAATTAATCGGCCCTTCAATTTTTACCTAGCTCATTTACAGATTTAGTTTGAGGATAAGCCATAAAATCTGTTTAAATCTGCCAATTACATTGTAACATGCGGTCACATAGGCTAATTCTGATTTTAAACAATATTTTTTTTTAGAATAGAATAGAATATCTTTATTTGGATTCAAACCACACATATTCCATCAAATAATAAAATTGGAAATTGTACAATATATAAAAAAAATTATCACATCACAATAATTGTGCAATTAATATCATGTAGATAGGTATATCTCACTAGTTGTACAATAAAATATATCAATATCAGAAAGTTCGACTGAAAAGAATAATATATACATTATCAAATTAGGAACAATTAATGGATAATTCGAGTGTAAAATTATGCAAAAATTGAGAACCATGACTAGCAATTGATTGTATGTAATGTTAACTAATTAGAAGAAATAGTGCATAACATTTCAATTATAATAATACAAAACTTGGAAATAAAATCTCAAGAAAATCTGTTTCCGATAATGATTATCCTTGTCTTTTATTCAACCATGAGAAAGTATTATCATAATCAAAAAAATAAAAAATATCAGCAGGATTGCAGACTTTTTCAAGTTCAGTAGATAAAATTTTAAAAGACATCTTAGATGGAGGCATTTCTCTAAGCCCCTTGGGTAATAGGTTATAAATTTTGTAGATTTTCGAGAAAGAGAATAACTTGCTCGCTACATTCCCCACCAAAGGAGGAGATATTGCCAAATGTCCAGATCTAGTTCCAACTTCATGACTCTTTCTTATCGGAGTCATATAGGCACCAGTCCACTGGTTCAAATGGAAAACTTTTATACAATAACACATCCTCCGAAACCACAGTGATTGCAATGACACAAACTGTAATATAGAGGCGTATATAGTGCAAGAAATAGGACTAATATGTTTCACAACCTTTCTTTGTACAGCTTCTATATTATTAGACAAACCCTTTTTAATGGATTCCAAGTAGCGACAGCATATTCTAGTACCGGTCTAATCCATATTATATACAGTTAAAGTTTTATATAATTTGATAAGATATTTCGATTTATTAGTGCCCATCTTTTCTTGGCACTGCCCACTATACTTTCAATATGTCTCTCAGCAGAAGCTGTACATTGAATAGTTATGCCTAAATCCTTAATTTCTTGCATAAGTTTAATCTCAAATACATCATTAATCACAGCATCATAAAAATAAACATAATGAAAGTTTGTTCTGTTCCCTATTTTTAAAGCTTTCGTCTTTTTATTGTTTATTCTCAGCTCTAGTGTAATCAAATATTTACTCAAATCATACAAATCTAATGTCACATTATTTTTGGAGAATTCGACATTCTTTGGATCAATTGGAAAGATTATTTTTAAATCATCAGCGAATTTGCAAACTCGACCGTTAAGGATCTTAGTTTCCAAATTTGCAAATACAATTTTAAATAAAATTGGCCACAAGCTTGATCCCTGTGGAACTCCACTCGTTACTCGTTTCGATTTTGATATCAAATCATTTACTTGAATACTCATTCGTCGATTATATAGATAGTATTTAAGTAATCTAAAAATATTCTGATCAATATTCAACAAACTAATCGCATTCAAAATAGCATCAAAAGATATAGAGTCAAAAGCTTTTGAGATATCCATAAATACAATTAATGCATCTAAATTATTCTCGTCTAATGTGATTACATGTTTCCACATGGAAAGCATATTAGTAGTTGTCGATCTACCTTTCGTAAAGCCATGTTGACATAGGTCAAAATCAGCCGGTAACATACGTTCTAAATGATCTAGTATCAATCGTTCTATTATCTTCAAAAACAAAGGGATAATAGAGATTAATCTATAATCACTGGCGCACGTTGGCTTACTAACTTTTGGCAATGGCTTTGCTACTATCGTTAATATATCGATAGGTAATTTCCCATTCTTCAAAATTCTATTTATAAAGTTGCAGAGCACATTCCTAAATGTTAAGGGTAATCGAATCAGATTATCAATCGAAATACCAAGGTGATCTTTTTGTTTTTTTGATTTGATTTTTAACATCAATTTTATCAATTCATCACTGTCAATAACAGGTCCTGATTCCTGGTCTCCCAAAGGATCAGGTATTTCCATAAGATTTCTTTCATTCTGTGGATTACATATCAAATTGCCAAAAACATCATCCAATTCACAGAGAAATTCGTGCTCAGTTTTATCCACAGGTAATATAAGCTTTAACTTTTCCTTATATTTACTATAATCTGTGAGGAGTTTGTATCCTAGTTTAGGATTACTCTTCATTTTGGCCAAAATAATTCGTTCTGATCTTTGCCGAATTATCAGCAGTGAATAATTAATTTCGTTATCAATGAGATCTAACCTCATTTGTTTAATACTATTGATAAGACTACACTTTATTATATTATCTCGTTTAATTCTTAGTTTACACAATTTCCTATTAATTTGTTTCGGTATAATGTCCGTAAACGTAGATGCCTGAAATAAAATAGATAATAACGATGAAGCAGAAGAAACAAACTCGTCAGTGTTTAAGAAATAAAAACTTCCGTAATCAATCAGTAAGCTTAATTCTCTAAATAGATTCCAGTTGATTCTGGAACAGTGCACGTGTTAGGTGCACAAAATTCTATCTGATCTCAAATTAATATATTATCAATCATTCTAGTTGATTCATTTATAATCTGCTTGAGATCATGGTTAGAAAAAAAATTGGTTATTTCACAGCCCTGTAACTTATTAAAGTCACCTACCACTACATTATAGCCATGGCAGTCAAAGATAGATTAAAAAGAATTGGTAAATGTTTGATCATCAAATAAAGTAGCATACGGCGGTCTATAAACCGCTGTTAAGATCAGATTCTCAAATTGTATAGATAAAAAATCAATGATAGCATTATCATCACTAGTATGTAGAGTTTTCGCCTTAAATACAGATTTACTATAAATGAGTACTCCTCCACCTCTTTTATCCAGCGATCTGTCTTTTCTAAATAAAGAATAGTGAGGAATATCAAATTCATGGTTTTCTATGTCATTATTAAGCCAGGTTTCAGATAAAATTATAAAATCGAAATCATTACTTATTATAAAATTACAAAGCAAAAAGTTTTTGTTCCTAACACTTCGAAAGTTAGCATAAAAAAAGGTAAATATGGAACATGACTTATCTAAACAATAATCAACTTTTACTGATTCAGCTTTGCTGGCTTCTTTATTATGCGTTTCCCAGGTTTTGAGGCCGTTCTTCCTCTCCCCCCGCTGTTCACAATATTTATTAATGAAACATCGTTTTTTGATGTTGCAGTCTCAGAGGTTGCTTGATCAGTGGTTATCAGCTTCCGTTCCTGGTTGCTTATTAACTTTTTTGCTTTAGCCATTTTTCGTTGAAGAAACGTTTTGTCCCGGCCAATAAAAATGCTGCGAAAACTCAGACTCTCATCTTTCGTTTTGTTGATGGACTCAATTTGCATATTTGTTGGGCGTTTTGATAATTTCACAATAACTGGCCTTGGACGATCCGATCGTTTACCCACCCTAAAGCATTTTGCAATATCCGCATGTGTCTCTCTTTTATTAACGCATTTAGTTTCTGGACATCATTAACCTCAGCATTTTCAGCAAGATTAAATAATACTAATTGATCTTGCTTGCTGTTTCTCGCTGATACTTCGTTCGCCAATATATTCAATATTTCTTCGCCAGATGATTTATTTTTAACAGGCGTACCACTTTCCACTGTTATAGCAGCCAATTAAATCCAAGGCTGAACATCAATTTGTATTCTGTCTAATTTAATGTCTAACGCTTCATTCAGTTCAACTATACGCACGCTTAAAGTGTCATTATTTTTAACTGCCTGTTCCAATTTCATCGCATTCACAACAGCCTCATTCTTCAATATAGACACTTCATTTTTTAAATAGTTATTGTCTTCTTTCAATAACTTCACTGAGTTGTAGAGATCCATAACAATTTTTTCTATATCAGAATGCGACAAAATTGGAGCCATTTTGAACCGCGCGCCAAAGAATTTAAACAATTAATTAATGAATTAATGAATTAATTTATTAAAGAAATAATGAAGCAATGAATTGTTGAATTAATGAATCAATGAATTAATGAATTAATGAATTAAGGAATTAAGACATTAATTCATTAATGAATTAATGTATTATTGCAAGATTAAAATAATGAGTTAATGGCTTAATATATTGTGGCATTAATGAATTAATGAATTAATGAATTAATGAATTAAT
Organism: Eudiplozoon nipponicum; assembly: GCA_029291075.1. Taxonomy (NCBI): domain Eukaryota; kingdom Metazoa; phylum Platyhelminthes; class Monogenea; order Mazocraeidea; family Diplozoidae; genus Eudiplozoon; species Eudiplozoon nipponicum. The sequence goes on along the minus strand of JAQBSW010010780.1, from coordinate 14,356 downwards.
GTATTAATAAATTACTCAATTAATGAATTAGTGAAATAATGATTATATAATTTAATAAATTAAAGAATTAATGAACTATTGAATTAATGAATTAATGAATTAATGAATTAATGATTTAATGAATTAATGAATAAATGAATTAATGTATTACTGATTTATTAAATTTGTGCAATAATGAGTTAATGAATTAATGAATTAATGATTAATGAATTAATTAAATAATGAATTAATGAATTAATTTATTAATGAAATAATGAATTAATCAGTTAATGAATTGATGAATTAATAAATTAATGAATTAATGAATTAATGCATTAATGAATTATTAAGTTAATGAACTACTTAATTATTGAATTAATGAATTAATGAATTAATGAATTAATGAATAAATGATTAATGAATTAATAAATAAATAAATTAATGAATTACTGAATTAATGAATTAATTAACTAATGAATTAATGAACTAATGAATTAATGAATTAATGGATTAATAAATTAATGATTTAATGAATTAATGAATTATCGAATTAATGAATTAATGAATTAATGAATTACTGAATTAATGATTTAATGAATAAATGAATTAGTGAATGAATGAATTTAGGAATAAATGAATTAAGGAATACATAAATTACTGAAATGTTGAATTAATGAATTAATGAATTAATGAATTAATGAATTAATGAATTAATTAATTTATGAATTAATGAATTAATGACATAATGAATTAAAGAATTAAAGTATTAGTGAATTAAAGAATTAATGAATTAATGAATGGATGAATTAATGATATAATGAATTAATGAATTATTGTATTAATGAGTTAATGAGTTAATGTATTATTTACTTAATGAATTAATGAATTAATGAATAAGTAAATTAATGTAATAATGAATTAATGAATTAATGAATTATTAAATTAATGAACTACTGAATTATTGAATTAATGAATTCATGAAATAATGAATAAATGAATTAATGATTTAATGAATTCATGAATTAATGATTAATGTATTAATGAATTAATAAATCAATGAATTAATGAGTTAATGAATTAACGATTTAATTAATTAATGAATTAATGAATTAATGAATTAGTGAATTAATAATATAATGAATTAATGAGATATTGAATTAATTTGTGAATGAATTAATGAATAAATGAATTAATGAATTTATTAGTTAATTAATTAAGGAATTAAGGATATATTGTATTAAGGAATTAATGAATTAATGAATTAATGAATTGATGAATAATCACATTTTAAAAATTAATGAATAAATGAATAAATGAAATAATGAATTTATCAATTGAAATATAAACGAATTAAAGCTTTAAAATTTATTCAATTAATGTGTCAATTATTTAATGAATTCAGGAGTTAATGAATTAATGAATTAGTGAATTGATGATTATATAAATTAATCAAATGAAGAAAAAATGAATTAATGAATTAATGAATTAATGAATTAATGAATTAATGAAATAATGAAATAATGAATTAATGAAATAATGATTTAATGAGTTAATGTAATAATGAATTAATGAATTAATGAATTATTATTAATGAATTAATGAATTAATGAATTAATGAATTAATGAATTAATGAATTAATGATTTAACGAATTAATGATTTAATGAATTAATGAATTAATGAATTAAGGAATTAATGAATTAATAAATTAATGAATTAGTGAATTAACGAATTATTAAATTAATGAGTTAATGAATTAATGAATTAATGAATAAATGAGTTAATGAATTTAAGAGTAAGGGATTGTTGAATTAATGACTTAATAAATTAATGAATAAATGAAATAATGAATTAATAATTTAGTGAAATAAACATTTCCTTAATAAACTGGTTAATGAAATAGTGAATTAAATATAAAAAGAATTAATGAATTAATGAATAAATGAATTAATGAATTAAGGAATTAAGACATTAATTCATTAATGAATTAATGAATTATTGCATGAAAGAAATAATGAATTAATGGCTTAATATATTGAGGCTTTAATGAATTAACGAATTAAGGAATTAATGAATTAATGTATTAATAAATTACTCAAATAATAAATTACATATATAATGATTTTATAATTTAATAAATTAAAAAGTTAATGAAATATAGAATTAATAAATTAATGAATTAATTAAATAATGAATTAAGGAATTAATGATTTAATGAAATAATGAATTAATCAGTTATTGAATTGATGAATTAATAAATTAATGAATTAATGAATTAATGAATTATTAAGTTAATGAACTACTTAATTATTGAATTAATGAATTAATGAATTAATGAATTAATGAATTTTGATTAACGAATTAATGAATAAATAAATTAATGAATTAATGAATTAATGAATTAATGAAATAATGAATTAATTAAATAACGAATTAATGAGTTATTGATTTAATGAATTAATGAATTAATGAATTAATGATTTAATGAATTAATGAATTAATAAATTAATGATTTAATAAATTAATGAATAAACAAATTAATGAATTAATGAATTACTGAATTAATGTATTAATGAATAAATGAATTAGTGAATGAATGAATTTAGGAATTAATGAATTAAGGAATAAATAAATTAATGAAATATTTTATTAATGATTTGATGAATTAATGAATAAATGAATTTATGAATAAATGAATTAATTAATTAATGAATTAATGAATTAAAGTATTAGTGAATTAATGAATTAGTGAATTATTGAATTAATGAATGGATGAATTAATGAAATAATGAATTAATGATTAATGATTAAAGAATTAATGAATTAATAAATCAATGAATTAATGAGTTAATGAATTAACGAATTAATAAATTAATGAATTAACGAATTAATGAAATAGTGAATTATTAACTTAATGGATTGATGAGATTTTGAATTAATTTGTTAATGAATTAATGAATAAATGAATTTATGAATTTATGAAATAATTAATGAAGGAATTAAGGATATAATGTGTTAATAAATTAATGAATTATTGAATTAATGAATTGATGAATAATCGCATTTTAAAAATTAATGAATAAATGAATAAATGAAATAATAAATTTATTAATTGAAATATAAACGAATTAAAACTTTAAAATTTATTCAAAAAATGTATCAATTACTTAAGGAATGATTATATAAATTAATTAATTGAAGAAATAATGAATTAATGAATTAATGAATTAATGCAATAATGAAATAATGAACTAATGAAATACTGAATTAATGATTAAAAAATGAATTAATGAATTATTCAATTAATATGTTAATGAATTAATGAATTAATGAAATAATGAATTATTCAATTAATAAGTTAATGAAGTAATGAATTAATGAAATAATGAATTAATGAATTAAAAAAATAATGAATTATTGAGCTAATGAATTATTAAGTTAATGAGATAATGTATTAAATAAATAATGATTTAATGAGTTAATGAATTAAAGAATTGATGAATTGAAGAATTTTTGCATTATTAAATTAATGAATTATTGAAATAAGGAATTAATGATTTAATGAATTAAAGAATTAATGAATTAACGAATTGTTGAATTAATGAATTAAAAAATTAATGAAATAATGAATAAATAAAATAATGAATTAATAATTTAGTGATATAATCTTTACCTGAATAAATTGGTTAATGAAGTAGTGAAATAAATATAAATAGAAATTATGAATTAATGAATTTATGTATTAAAGAAATAATGAAGCAATGAATTATTGAATTAATGAATAAATGAATTAATGAGTAAATGAATTTAGGAATTAAGGAATTAATGCATTAAAGAATTAATGAATAAATGCATTCAAAAATAATGAATTAAGGAATTAATAAATTAATGCTTTAAGGAATTAATGAATTAATGAATTATTGAATTAATTATTTAATTATTTAATGAATTAATGTTTTAATAAATTAAAGAATTAATTAATTAATGCAATAATGAATTAATGAATTAATGAATTAATGATTTATTGAATTAATGAATAAATGAATTAATGTGTCACTAATTTATTAAATTTGTGCAATAATGAATTAAAGAATTAATGAATTCAATATTAATGAATTAATTAAATAATGAATTAATGAATTAATTAATTAACAATTTAATGAATTAATGAATTAATAATTTAATGAATTAATGAATTAATAATTTAAAGAATTTATGAATTAATGATTTAATGAATTAATGAAATAATGAATCAATGAATTAATGAATTTTTGAATTAATGAATTAATAAATTAATGAGTTAATGAAATAATGAATTAATGATCTAATGAATTAATGATTAATGAATTAATAAATATATAAATAAATGAATTAATGAATTAATGAATTAATGAACTAACGAATTAATGAATATTGAATAAATGAATTAATGAATTAATTTTAGTAGATACGCTTCTGAATGGGGTAGCCAGGGAGGTTGCCTTGCGAAACCACAACAAGCGAAACCTCTTTCTCTGGTCTCCGCGCTCCCCTCTCTCAAAAGACGATCTGGCCTCAGATCTCATCCGTCAAATAGGGGAAAACTTCAGCCAACTAAAAGAGATCTCCTCGGGAAAGGGCCGAGCCTTCATCCTCTCCTCACACAAAAGACTGTCCGACGATGAGGTTCATCATCTCAAACTACATTCGCCCATCTTATCATCCGGACAAGTCAAACTCAAACGAGACTACACTCTGCTACAGAGGACTCTTGAGAAAGCACATACTCACACACCGGACACCACCCCTCCTCCAGCTCCTCACGCCTTTCCGGGCTGGAGCAATCCCAAGAAAAGCCGTTCAGTTCACGGCGGACACCTTGGTGACGCACCTTCCTCCAGTCTACCCCCACTCACACCTTCCCGATTTGAAGGCCTTCCCCTCACCTTTAGCCCTTACTCTGCAACCAGCCCCCCTACACTAGCTCAAGCTTTACCACGTCGTCGTGGCCGACCACGCCGCGCTAAGCCTCATAATAACGCACTTTCACTCCCAAACCCGTCCACCAGGTCTACATCCCCTCGAAAGGTTACCTTTGTGACAGATGCTATGAATCAGAAACCGAAAACACTTAAGTCTACGAAGACCAAGCAAAACTTCGACCCAGCCCCATCAAATTCATCTCCCCTACTGAATCCACCATCGTCCCCACCCTGGACAGTTCCGCCCCAGCTCCTGATCTTTCCCCGTCCTTGCTCGCCCCCCCAACGCACCTTCCGAGTGCCCCCTCGAACACAGATATCTCGCCCCCCTCTTGCTTTCAAACCCTACAACTGCCTCACCCACCTGATAAACGAGGGACAACAACAGAAATCCAAATCGACTCTGACCACTCTATCCTTGTCAACAAGCGGTCTGTCACCCTCATCAGCCCTAGATCTCGCTCAACCCGCCAGCGGAAAGCCCCCGCACGCTTCTCCTCTCCGATCTAACCATCCATCTCTCAAAGCGCTCTCAGCAATCCTCATCAACTGCAGGTCACTTACGCCTAAAATTAATCAACTACGAGCCTTTCTGTCCTCTAACGAGATTGACATATGCGTTCTTGTTGAGACTTGGCTGTCCCTCTCCATCCATAGTGATGACCTTTTCCTCATTCATGGTTACACGTTCCTTCACAGCGACAGAACTGTCGGTCGCGGAGGCGGACTAGCTGCCTATGTCCGATCCCTTCTTATGCCCAAACGCTTATCGACATCGAACTCTCAAGGTTTGGAATTTTTCTCGTTTCAGCTACAAATCCTTAACCAAAGCATATCTACCTGCGTTGTCTACAGACCCCCTAATATCTCACTCATCGACGACACTCGCGGGGCCCAACTCCTTTCCACTCTTTTCTCTTTACACTCTGATCGGTACGTCGTTGTGGGTGATCTCAACCTCCCCACGACTAACTGGCATAATCTAGCTTCCGAAAATCACCCACTGCTTCGACTCTTTGCGGATAACCTGCTACACCAATTCGTTCATTTTCCTACCCGAGGGAACAACCAACTGGATTGTGTTCTCTCCAAAAACGAGGTGACTGATGTTCGCTCTCGGGAAATCTTCCCAATCTTGATCACTGTCAGGTATCCTTCCTCTTACCTCTCTTATCCTTCACCCCTCGAGAAGACACCCAATCTTTCGGACGATTCACCAACTGGGACGAGTTCCGCCGACTCTGTGACACAGTTAACTGGAGGGACCTCTTTCTCCCAAACAACCTCTCCTCGTGCTTCTCCGAAATCCATAACATCCTATCCTCCCACTATAACTCCGCCACCTCTATTCAACAAGTATACTCGACGAATAAGATGAACGCTCTGTTTAAGGCACGTGACAATCTCGCACGCAGCTCTCGCCTACGCACATCGTCACTGGCTCGCGCCCTCGCTCTGAGACGCATTGATGGGCTCATCAAACAGGCTATCAACAAACAAGCGCTCCACGTCGAAAAACGCATCCGCTCAGCTCCTAACCCCCGGGCAAAGTTCGCCATCATCAAACACCAATTGTTGCAAAAGCCCAAAACCTCATATATCAACTTCTCTCAGTCAGACGACCTTTGCTTCGCTAATGACTATCTGACTCATCTTCTCGACTCATTTTCCTCTCCCACTCCGCCTATTGAGATGGTAGACAACGGAGACTCCGAGAACCTTCGCTGGTTATACGTCTCTCCGGCTTCCGTCGCCCAAGCAGTTAAAGACATTAAATCTAAACACCAATTTGATCAATACGGTGTTTCAGTCAGCATGATTGCGCTGCTTGGTTGGAACGTTTTCTCTCTACTTGCAGATGTTATTAATCATTGTGTCGAAACCATCTATCTTCCCTCAGACTGGCTTTGCTCGACGATCTCTCCCATCCCCAAAAACGGCTCTTCCTCGACCTCATCATTTAAAGATCTCCGCCCCATTACTATCGTACCTTCCTTCACCAAAATCTTCGACAGGATCCTATACAACCTAATCTACCCTTTCATTAAGTCCCATGAAAACTTCTACCTCCTTGATGATCAACATGGTTTCCTGAACGGCCGCTCATCTTCCACCAACTTAGTTAGTATTCTCGATCATTGCTACTCTTCTTTCTCTAAAGGGCTTCAGTGCACTCTCCTCTTCCTAGATATATCCAAGGCTTTTGACTCGCTGTCATTTTCAGCAATTGAATCTGCCTTAATGAGAAGCGGTATTTGCGGAAATGTTCTCAATCTTATCAGCTATTATCTTCGGAATCGTTATACAAGAGTAAAAATTGGCAGCAGTCTCTCGAGGCCAACCCATGTCCGATCCGGTGTTCCCCAGGGCTCTGTACTTGGTCCCATTCTCTTCAACCTTGCACTCGCACACATACAGGTTGAAGATACTCTTTTCAAGCTGTTCAAATATGCAGATGATATGGTCATCGTATTCAGCAACCCCACAACTTCCAACCCTTCCTCACCCTTTATATCGGAGCTCCTATCCTCGCTCCACTTGCAGCTCAGCGAAATCGGACTCAAACTAAATCCCACCAAAACCCGCTTAATGAGACTCTCGTCTGATCCATTCTGCTCCATCCCGGCTGCCAACTACCCCCTCGACATAGAAATAATAGATTCGGCCAAACATCTCGGCATTCAATTCTCAAAATCCCTAGACTTCTCCCCACACCTTACACACACTACTTCCAAACTCTTCAAATGGGCCCGTCTGATCTGTTTTAAGACTAACAATCCCACCCTCCAACTCACATTATTCAAGGTCTACGTTCTGCCCCTCATTTCCTACGCCAGCGAATTCTACTGCCCTCTCACCCACGCCTCCTCGTACACCATTGAACAGGTATCCTCCAGATTTCTTAAGCGAGTCCTCCCGAACTGCCAAAACTACAGGGAACGCCTACTTCTAGCTAACCTCCTTCCGCTTTGGTTCACACGTCACCTTCGAGTCATTTCTTTTATCCATAAGATCTCAACTTACTTACCACTCTCCAACTTTGCCCACCCAAGTCACCACTACGCCACACGTTCTAGTAACTCTTCTATCCAAGCCAACCATACCCCCACCTTATTTAAAAAAATCTATCTCTTCTCCAAAGCCACTAATGTCTTCAACGCTCTCCCCACAGACATAAAACTCCTACCCGAGCACGAATTCAAAAAGGCAGCCCATCAGTACTTCTTCAACAAATTTCTTTGTGATACGACCGATTTGAAACGAAACTGGTTCCTTCTCAATCCATAACATTTACTCCACCCTATCTTCTTACCTCTCTTGTCTTATTCTTTTTTTTCTTCAAGATTCACTAATACCACCTCTCAGCCCATTCCTAACCCCATTATATCCACGTTGCGGATACTCTACTACGTTTTGCTCATCCAACTTTTTTCTTTCTTTCTTGTTTCAGCGGAGAACCGGAAACCCAACAGCCCTACCGATTCACCAACGGTTCGCTTCGGACTTCGACTCTCCCTGGTCTTATTTTAATCTCGATCACGTTCTACAGATGCCTGCGATCCTTGCAAGACTCGCTCGCCTCAATCCTGCCGACTCCATCAATCCATTCGTCACGACAACGGACTCCAACGGTCGTCGTCTACCTCCGGGCCGCCATCCTTTTATCTTCATCTTTGTTTTCGATCTCACATTCACCTTGAAGATCTGATACTTCACGGACTATCTCCAATTGATCTTGTCTAGTCAAATGGAACTTTGCTTATATTTATTTTTCACCAGATTGAACTATCTTGTTGTTAATGATAACTTTTCCCTCCCCAACCCTGCTATTAAATACTTTGCTAGTCACAATTCCACTCACCTCCACATATCCTACCCTTGATTTGTTATTTTTCACAAGGGTTTAATTTGTCAAAGAATTATTGGTATTGGAATGAATTTGTGAATTCAATTTAAATTGGCTGAAATGAATAGCCTGAATTATTGAATAAAAGAATTAATGAATTAATGAATTAATGAATTAATGAATTTATGAATTAATGAATTTATGAATTTATTAATTAATGAATTAATGAGTAAATGAATTAATGAATTAAAGTATTAGTGAATTAATGAATTGACGAATTAATGAATTAATGAATTAACGAATTAAGGAATTAATGAAATAATGAATTAATGAATTAATGAAATAATGAAATAATGAATTAATGAATTGATGAGTTTATCGATTAATTTGTTAATGAATTAAAGAATAAATGAATTAATGAATTTATGAATAAATTAATGAAGGAATTAAGGATATAATCTATTAATAAATTAATGAATTAATGAATTAATGAATTAATTATATAATGAATTAATGAATTAATGAATTAATGAATTAATGAATTAATGAATTAATGAATTAATGAATTAATGAGTTAATGAATTAATGAATTAATGAATTAATGACTTAGTGAATTAATGAGTTAATGAATTAATGAACTAATGAATTAATGAATTAATGAATTAATGAATTAATGAATTAATGAATTAATGAATTAATGAATTTATTAATTAACGAATAAATAAATTAATGAATTAATGAATTAATGAATTAATGAATTAATGAATTAATGAATTAATGAATTAATGAATTAATGAATTAATGAAATAATGAATTAAAGAATTTCTGAATTACTGAATTAATGAATTATTGAATTAATGAATGAGTGAATTGATGAGTTAATGAATTAATGCATTAATGATTCAATGACTTAATGAATTAATGAATTAATGAATTAACGAATTACTGAATTAATGAATTAATGAATTAATGAATTAATGAATTAATGAATTAATGAATTAATGAATAAAGAAATTAATGAATTAATGAATTAATGAATTAATGAATTAATGAATTAATGAATTAATGAATTAATGAATTAATGAATTAATGAATTAATGAATTAATGAATTAATGACGAAATGAATTAATGAATTAATGAATTAATGAATTAATGAATTAATGAATTAATGAATTAATGAATGAATGAAATAATGAATTAATGGATTAATGAATTAATGAATTAATGAATTAATGAATTAATGAATTAATGAATTAATGAATTAATGAATTAATGAATTAACGAATTAATTAATAAATGAATTAATGAATTAATGAATTAATGAATTAATGAATTAATGAATTAATGAATTAATGAATTAATGAATTAAAGAATTAATGAATTAATGAATTAATGAAATAATGAAATAATGATTAAATGAATAAATGAATAAATGAATTAATGAATTAATGAATTAATGAATTAATGAATTAATGAATTAATGAATTAATGAATTAATGAATTAATGAAATAATGTATCAATGAATTAATGAATTAATGAATTAATGAATTAATTAATTAATGAATTAATGAATTAATGAATCAATGAATTGATGAATTAATGAATTAATGAATTAATGAATTAATGAATTAATGAATTAATGAATTAATGAATTAATGAATTAATTAATTCATATGTTAATGAAATAATGAATTAATGAATTAATGAATTAATGAATTAATGATTTAATGAATACATGAATTAATGAATGAATGAAATACTGTAAAAATGAATTAATGAATTAATGAATTAATGAATTGATGAATTGATGAATTAATGAATTAATGAATTAATGAATTAATGAATTAATGAATTAATGAATTAATGAATTAATGAATTAATGAATTAATGAATTAAAGAATTAATGGATTAATGAATTAATGAATTAATGAATTAATGAATTAATGAATTAATGAATTAATGAATTAAATAATTAATGAATTAATGAATTAGTGAATTAATGAATTAATGAATTAATGAATTAATGAATTAATGAATTAATGAATTAATGAATTAATGAATTAAAGAAATTATGAATTAATGAATTAATGAATTAATGAATTAATGAATTAATGAATTAATGAATTAATGAATTAATGAATTAATGAATTAATGAATTAATGAATTTAGGAATTAAGGAATTAGCAAATTAATGAATTAAAGAATTAATGAATTAATAAATTAATGAATTAATGAATTAATGAATTAATGATTTAATGAATTAATGAATTAATGAATTAATGAATTAATGAATTAATGAATTAATGAATTAATGAATTAATGAATTAATGAATTAATGAATTAATGAATTAATGTATTAATGAATCAATGAATTAATGAATTAATGAATTAATGAATTAATGAATTAATGAATTAATGAATTAATGAATTAATGAATTAATGAATTAATGAATTAATGAATTAATGAATTAATCAATCAATGAATTAATGAATTAATGAATTAATGAATTAATGAATTAATGAATTAATTAATTAATGAATTACTGAATAAATGAATTAATGAATTTATTATTTAATGAATTAATGAATTAATGAATTAATGAATTAATGAATTAATTAATTAATGTATTAATGAATAATTGAATTAATGAATTAATGAATTAATGAGTTAATGAAATAATATATTAATGAATAACTGAATTGATGAATTAATGAATTAATGAATTAATGAATTAATGAATTAATGAATTAATGAATTAATAAATAATGAATTAATGAATTAATGAATTAATGAATTAATGAATTAATGAATTAATGAATTAATGAATTAATGAATTAATGAATCAATGAATCAATGAATCAATGAATTAATGAATTAATGAATTAATGAATTAATGAATTAATGAATTAATGAATTAATGAATTAATGAATTAATGAATTAATGAATTAATGTATAAAGGAATTAATGAATTAATGAATTAATGAATTAATGAATTAATGAATTAATGAATTAATGAATTAATGAATTAATGAATTAATGAATTAATGAATTAGTAATTAATGAATTAATGAATTAATGAATTAATGAATTAATGAATTAATGAATTAACGAATTAACGAATTAATGAATTAATGAATTAATGAATTAATGAATTAATGAATTAATGAATTAATGAATTAATGAATTAATGAATTAATGAATTAATGAATTAATGAATTAATGAATTAATGAATTAATGAATTAATGAATTAATGAATTAATGAATTAATGAATTAATGAATTAATGAATTAATGAATTATCAAATTAATGAATTAATGAATTAATGAATTAATGAATTAATGAATTAATGTATTAATTAATTGATGAATTAATGAATTACTGAATTAATGAATTAATGAATTAATGAATTAATGAATTAATGAAATAATGAATTAATGAATTTATGACTTAGTGAATTAATGAGTTAATGAATTAATAAATTAATGAATTAATGAATTAATGAATTAATGAATTAAAGACCTAATGAATTAATGAGTTAATGAATAAAAGAATTAATGAATTAATGAATAATTGAATGAAAGAATTAATGAACTAATGAATTAATGAATTAATGAATTAATGAATTAATGAATTAATGAATTAATGAATTAATGAATTAATGAATAAGTTAATTAATGAAATAATAAATTAATAAATTAATGAATTAATGAATTAATGAATTAATGAATTAATGAATTAATGAATAATTGAATTAATGAATTAATGAATTAAAGAATTAATGAAATAATTAAATTATGAATTAATGAATTAATGAATTAATGAATTAATGAATTAATGAATTAATGAATTAATGAATTAATGAATTAATGAATTAATGAATTAATGAATTAATTAATTAATTAATTAATGAGTTAATGAATTAATGTATTAATGAATTAAGTAATTACTGTGTTAATGAATTAATGAATTAATGAATTAATGAATTAATGAATTAATGAATTAATGAATTAATGAATTAATGAATTAATGAATCAATGAATTAGTGAATTAATGAATTAATGAATTAATGAATTAATGAATTAATGAATTAATGAATTAATGAATTAATGAATTAATGAATTAATGAATTAATGAATTAATGAACAAATGAATTAATGAATTAATGAATTAATGAATTAATGAATTAATGAATTAATGAATTAATGAATTAACGAATTAATGAATTAATTAATTAATGAATTATTGAATTAATTTATTAATGATTTAATGAATTAATAAATTAACGTATTAATAAATTAATGAATTAATAAATTAAAAAAATTTAGGAAATAATGAATAATTTTATTTAATATTTAACAAATTACTGCTTAAAAATTGGTAAAGTAATGAATTAACCATTATTGAAATTATGTATTTATGAATTAATTTACTAATCATTTAATGTGTTATTGAATTATTAAATTATTGAATTAAAAAAATATTGAATAAATGAATTAGTGTATTAATAAAATACTGAATTAATAAACAAATGAATTAATGAATCAATGGCTTATTGACATAATAAATTTAATGAATTAATGAATTAATGAATTAATGAATTAATGAATTATTGAATTAAGGAATTAATGAATTAATAAATTAATGAAAAAATAAATTAATGAATTAATGAAATAATAAATTAATGAATTAATGAATTTAGGAATAAATGAATTAATGAATTAATGAATTATTTAGTAAATAAATTACTGAATTACTGAATTATTGAATTAATTTATTAATGATTTAATGAATTAATAAATTAACGTATTAATAAATTAGTGAAGTAATAAATTAAAAAATTAATGAATTAAGGAATAATTGTACTTAAACTTTAACGAATTAATGCTTAAAAATTGTTAAAGTAATGAATTAACGAATTAGTGAAATTATGTATTTATGAATTAATTTACTTATCATTTAATGTGTTATTGAATTAATAAATTATTGAATTAAAAAATATTGAATTAATGAAATTATAAATTTATGAATTAATCTATTTATGATTTAATGTATTAATAATTTTATCAAATATTGAATTAATGAATTAGTGAATTAACAAAATAATGAATTTATGAATTGATAAATTAGTGAATTAATGATTTAATGAATTAATTATTTAATGAAATAATGAATCAATGAATTAATGAATTAATGAATTAATGAATTAATGAATTAATGAATTAATGAATTAATGAATTAATGAATTAATGAATTAATGAATTAATGAATTAATGGTTTAATGAATTAATGAATTAATGAATTAATGAATTAATGAATTAATGAATTAATGAATTAATGAATTAATGAATTAATGAATTAATGAATTAATAAATTAATGAATTAATGAATTAATGAATTAATGAATTAATGAATTAATGAATTAATGAATTAATGAATTAATGAATTAATGAATTAATGAATTAATGAATTAATGAATTAATGAATTAATGAATTAATGAATTAATGAATTATGAATTAATGAATTAATGAATTAATGAATTAATGAATTAATGAATTAATGAATTA
>JAQBSW010010779.1:0-22747 GCA_029291075.1 Eudiplozoon nipponicum | reverse complement strand
TCAGGTGTGAAACATACATTATAATGTAAAAATCTATACATAAAAATCAAATATAAGTTCGTAAAATAAATATGTATTCAAACACTGCGTCAGAGATGGCATAATACCAAAGAACTGTTCAAAAATGCTACACAATTGTTAGCTAAGAACAGTTGGTTATGCCACGTGAGATAAATGCAAATAATAACGTAAGGATAAAAATGTTTGATAAGTAGAATAACGAAAAATTAATGTTAAAAAATATCAATTACGCGTTATGAAAAGCAAGCTATTTAAATTGTGGGCAGATGGGCCTGAGACGTGTGTAGAAGCCTGAACGCTCACAGGATCAGGCGGTTCGATAAACGGTTTCAACCTGTCTATACTTACTGATGTCGGTGTCGCGCCTTGCATAATAATGAAGTATTTGGGTTGTCTGAGCAAAATCGGGTAAGGACCGCGATACTTTGGTTGTAGTGGTGCAACAGCATTGTCGTTGCGAACGAGTACTCTCTTGCAGCTGTGGAGCTGTGGGTGAACGAAGACTGGACGAGGCGTATGTCTCGGCTGCTGTTCAGACATGTTACCGAAATGAAGTCGAAGGCGGGTAGCTTCGTCTTGTGGGTCATCCTGTGCCGGTAGTAGACGTGGGAGCTGACTAGGCAGGCGTAGATCCATGCCATACAAGAGTTGTGACGCAGACGTTTTAATGGATTCACGAGTACGGGAACGCATGGCAAGCAGAACTAAAGGTAGTGCATCGACCCAGTTGCCATTAATGGACGAGGATGCTAAAGCAGCTTTGAGTTCCCTATGCATTCTCTCTACCATACCATTAGCTTGGGGATGGTAGGCAGTCGTCTGGCGTAAGTTGCATCCCATGTATCGCAAGGTGGTTTTGAAACGATCAGATGAGAAGCAAGTGCCTCTGTCCGTGATGACCTCATTGGGAACACCATAATTGGATATCCATGCAGAGATAAAACCGTTAGTTAATTCGTCTGCAGAAATGGTGCCAAGAGGTAATGCCGCAGGCCACCGTGTAAATCTATCTATCATAGTTAGAAGGTAGCTGAAACCTTGAACCTTTGTCAGATGAACTATGTCGATGTGGACGATGGCTAGGCGAGAAGTAGATCGAAAATGTTGCAACTTAGAACGAGTGTGTCGTGTGATCTTGTTTTTCTGACAAATTGCACACTCTGAGACCCATCGTTTAACATTCTGCCTACGTCTGTGACCCCAGAAACGATCTGTAAGAAGTCGGACAGTCGCTTGGCTTCCTGGGTGAGAAATTGAGTGAATTGAATCGAAAACATTTCTCTGAAGGCTGGTCGGCAGAACTGGCTTGTTGGGCTGCGTACCCGTGAAGTAAACAATTGGTAAGCCTTCCCACAGACGGCATATGAACTTGGTTGGGTGACGGGCTATTGATCTTTGAATGTGAATGTCACCGCTTTGTTCCGTTCGCAGGAGAGTTGGCGTTAGTGCAGGTTCACTGAGTGCCACGGAGTTGACAGTGAATGGCGACGGCGAAGGTGGTTGTAGAGAGACGTCTGGCCTGGACAGGGCATCTGCAATGAAGTTCTGTTTGCCCTTGACGTGAAAGACGTCAAATTGCCATTCGCTTAGACGAGAAAGCTGTCTTTCCACTCTGGCAGGGTACTTGGCGATAGATGAAGTTGCGTTTCGGAGTGCGCTAACTAGTGGTGCATGATCTGTGAAAACAACAAATCTGCTACTGCCAATGATGCTGATAACATGGCGCACTGCGTCGTGGATGGCGAGAAGTTCTCGGCCGAAAGTGTCGTACCTCGTTTCCACTGGTTGGAGAGTACGCGAGTAGAAACTGATAGGCTTCCGAACTCCGTCGATCTCTTGTTCCAAGTGGCTCCAATAGCGAATTCAGAAGCATCTGTCGTGAGTAGAAATGGCTTTTCAAAATCTGGAGTGTGTTAGCATTGTGGCATTTGCTAACGAGTTGATGGCAAGTCGAAGTAATTCCTCGTCTTCGGATGACCAAGTAATGATGGAATTCTTGCTAAGTCCTTTTCGGTTCCGCAGGTGCCTGCACAAAGGATAAAGTTGTTATGAAAGGCCTGGAAGGAACTTGCGATAATAGTTTAGTACTCCCAGGATTTTCTGCAACTCGCTAACAGTCCTTGGTGACTTGATATTCTTGATTGAATTCGTCTTCGACGGCAACGGTTGAATACCTATGGGGCGTGATACGATGCCCTAAGAAGTCCACGGATGTAGTTGCAATCTGCGTCTTGTCACAGTTGATCTTGAGTCCTTGGTTGGATAAGCGTGAGAGGACATTTCGTAGATGCTTGGCATGAGATTCTAAGTCTGGACTGAATACAATTATGTCATCGAGATATGACATACAATAAGCAGAGTCGTCGCGAAATATGTTGTCCATGAATCTTTGAAAAGTCTGTGTAGCACACTTAAGTCCAAAAGGCATGTAAAGATATTCGAAAAGGCCAAATGTCGTGATGACTGCAGTCTATTCAATATAATCTGGTGCTACCAGGATGTGATGCTAGGCTTGTCTGAGGTCAATCACTGAGAAGAAATTGCTGCCGTTGAGTTTTTCAAGTAAGGTGTTAATATTTGGAATAAGATATGCATCAGATTTCGTCACTGAATTTAGCTTACGGTACTCTCCGCAGTCTCTATACGATCCGTTTGATTTGGAGACTACGTGCAGTGGTGATGCCCATGACCCTTTTGATGGTCTGATGATACACTCTTCCAAAAGCCTTGAGAATTCCTCTTGGGCAGCTTTCAGTTTAGGTGCAGAAGTTAGTTGGGCTGTTTCGCCGGGTCATGCAAACATGTAGGTTGGTGACTGTGACCGGCGTTATTCGTTTAGTTCTCTATGTGGAAAATTTGGTGTTGACGAAAAGAGTCGACAGGAATGTCGGATTGTAATTGGTTTCTTCCCTGTAACGCCGTTGATGCCGTTGATGCTCAGAAAGTACAGTCTTCTACTTTCTGCGCCAGACGTTTCCAGATCCTGATGCACCACTGAGACTGTATTCTGTTGTCCTTCCAGTCAACTGTGGAAATTAACACTCATTCGGAAATTCTTCGAAACGGGAGAGACAGACTTGACATGAATGAAAAACTTCTGGTGATTATAGCACCTGTTCTTTGGGGGTATATCTGTTAAAGGATTGCAGGGATCTCGATCGCTGCCTACCATTATAATCAGTTTTGGGCATGAAATTTGGTCGCGCATTCTCCTGATTTAGCTCGGATTTCGCTTTGGCCAATCCTTCTAGAACTCTAGCCATGTTCGCTACTGTCCTCTCTAAAGAGGAGAGCCTGTGAGGGTGGACAAAAGGATCATGAATTCACCGTAGGTTCCAAATTCTAGCTCACATCTCTCAAATAAGTCATCTATAGAGAGAGTGCTTGGAAGCTGTCTTGCGAATAGTTTTAATGATTGTGGAAGATTGTTTCTAAAAACAACTTTAGCCTCATTGTCAGAAATATTGGTTTTATACCAACGTTTCTGTAATTCCCTTTAAATTTCGATGGGGCCAAGTTTTGGCATGTCTAGCTGCTCGTATTTATTTATTATTTTTTCGGGTTCTGTGGGCCCCAGCAAGGATTATACTTCATTTTGTAGGCCTAAAATGGGATTAGGTAGCTTCCTAATGGCCTCAAGTTTCGAATAAATCCGTCGCTGCAATTTAGAAGGTAGTTTAGCAAAAACTTTTGACAGTTTATTATGACTGTCATAGTCTGTAAACAGGGAAAAAGCAGTGTCTACGCGCATAAAGAATAGTTCACAATCTCCATCCGAAACAGGAACATCAATATCTAAAATTGGACCTGAAATTCTAACAATCTTACGGGACCTTAAAAGCAAAAATTTATAAGCAAGATGAAAATGCATCAATTTACTTTCAACGAAACGCTTACCCTCTATCAGCTTCCACAGTTGAAAGAGAATATTCCGCAATTGAACTTGCCGGGAGATGAGCGCAGAACACAGATAAATTAATTCCTTCACAAAACACGTCGCAGTTTTTTACGTAGATACTACCAGCTTCCAAATTTGAAATCTTCCGCAGTTGAATCTGTGGAGTACGTACGGTGCAGTTTTGTTCTTAGGAAAATTGAATAGAGCATATACCCAAAAAAATTACCAAGACCACGACTTTAGAGAGAAAATATATACCCAACAAAAATTCCCAGAAGGCCATGATCAGAGTAAAGAAAATTTATACGCAAATGTTAATCTATTTTTATCCCAAATTAAATGAAAAAGAAAGTCAATTTATTTAAACCAAAATAACAGTACATTACTCAGTATCCTGGCGCGGTCGCCAATTTTGTAAACACCCCAGCTTTAAGTAAATGCCCTTCGACGTTACAAAGTCGGTTAGAGTGCCATAAATACAAAATAGTACTGTTGGGGGCCCTTAACAAGGCCGGTCTTGCCTTCTCTGGCTAATGCCGAGAAGGTCCCTAAGTGTAGCGTTGTTCAGAAGTACTCCTAGACTCTTGAGACAAGCTCGGATTGACTTGGGTTGTGGTTCCTTCTGTTGTGGCGTTGAAATCTCGCTGTGTAACTTCATTGAAGTTCTGCAGTAATTGGCTCGTCTCTCTAGTTGTACAGCAACAAGATTGGTGTGACTGATATTACCAATGTTGGTGATGCAAGGCCAAAAATCAGCGTATGTGAAAGGTAGGAGACAGCACTTCCTAGACTCGCACAGCAGAAGGCAAAATTGACAACTGAACTGCATGGTAAATTCACCGTGCTTAAAGTGCCATGTCATAGAAATATATGGCTACTTGCACGTTATTGGTTAACGGCAAATTTCGCTTTTTTCTCATTGGTGCAGAGTAAATCGAATTAAATTTAATTTACGAAATATGTCGGCAAATTCTTTGTTTCGTTACACACCTGTGCGCAATACGCAGGAAACATGCAGTGAATTCATGTGACTTTATGCTCAAACCAGAATTTATATATTTTGGGTGATCTAACAATTCCTACAAGACGACTAACAGCAAAATTAACACTTTAAGGATTTATATTTTGTGTATTTCTCAATCAGTTATCCGAAACCCTACAGTTCAGTGGATGTATGTGATTTAACAGTCAAAACCTAGCATACAGTGAATCACTGTGACAACGCAAAACTTGGATTTATAATTTGTGCTTATTGTGACTACTTTTATACCATTTTTATCTTTGCTTTGCAACATCATATTCCATTAAACATTGATATATGTCTGAGCTTTCTTACATCACCCTTTGGGAAAGGGCCAGGGAATAATAATGAACCCGAATCGTAATAACAACTACCAGATATTAGGTAGGTGGGCAATATCGCACTAAATAGACAACTAGCCCGCAGAACCTCTCACATCAACTACAAAACCTCCTAAATTAAATTATATTGTAACACGCGCCTCCGCGTTACAACCCAACGATGTTTGATTTTGACAAATACAGTGCTCTTTGAGGTCAAATAATCTAACTCTGTTCTTACACAATATTTCTCTTAACTGTGATTTTAGAAACAGTCTCTGTTATTTTCAAGCAGTTTTAAATGATATTACTTAAACTGCAATTTTATTTGTAATTAAAAGTGTAACGACACAAACTTAGTCCCGACATATTGCGTAAATTATGTTCAATTTTATTTACGTTGCACCAATGAGAAAAAAGCGAAACTTGCCGTTTAACCAATAGTGTGCAAGTAGACATATATTACTATGGCATGATATTTAAGCACGGCAATTTACCATGCAAGTCAGTTGTCGCATTTGCATTCTGCTTTGCGTTACGCTTGTGCGTTCTGTCGGCTGTCAATACCTACGCTGGTGATTTGATAGTTTCACCAACAATTGGCTACATCCGTGACTCATCTTGTTGCGGTACAACCAGCGAGACGAGCCAATTAATGCAGAACTTCAACGAAGTTTCCACATCGAGATTACAACGCAACAACAGAAGGAACCACAGCCAGAGTCAATCCGAGGCTCTAGAACATCTTCACACTGAAGGATCTCTCTCGGCATTTGCCGTAGAACGCAAAACCGGCCCTGTTAAGGGCAACTTATCAGAACAATAACTATATATCCATAGCACTTCATTCGAGTTTGTAACGTCGTACGGCATTTACTTGAAGCCGGGGCGGTTACAAAATTTGCGACCGCGCCAGGTTATTGAGTATTGTAATGCTTTTTTTTGGTATAAATAAAACTGACTTTCTTTTTCATTTATTTGGGATAAAAATAGATTAACATTTGCGTTTACGTCTTCTTTACTCTGATCGTAGTCTTCTGGGAATTTTGTTGGGTATATGTTCGTGGATCTGTGGTGAATTTTTTGGGTATAATAAGAAGAATAATACATTTATTTGGCATCAAAGGCCAACTGGCCCTCTGTTCAACTTTCCTACGTACAAAACTGCACCGTACGCACTCGGCAGGTTCAATTGCGGATAATTACAATTTTTGGAAGCAGTTACTGTGATGTGTTATGTAAAGGAACTAATTCATCTGTGTTCTGCGCTCATTCAACTGTGGAAGCTGTTTGTGGGTAAGCGTTTCGTTAAAGTATAATTATACATTTTCATATTGCTTATAAATTTATGCTTTTAAGATCCCGTAAGATTGTTAGAATGTCAGGTCCAATTTTAGATATTGATGTTCCTGTTTGGGATGGAGATAGTGAGCTATTCTTTATGCGCGTAGACTCCGCTTTCTCCCCGTTTCCTGATTATGACAGTCATCAAAAACTGTCGAAGGTTTTTGCTAAACTACCTTCTGAATTGCAGCGACGGATTTATCCTAAGCTTGAGGCCATTAGGAAGCTACCTAATCCCATTTTGGGCCTACAAAACGAAGTAGAATCCTTGCTTGGGCCCACAGAAACTGAGCAGATAATAAATAAATATGCGCAGTTAGACATGCCAAACCTTGGCCCATCGAAATATTGAGGGAATTACGGAAACGTTGGTATAAAACCAACATTTCTGACCATGAGGCTAAGGTTGTTTTTATTAACAATCTTCCACAAGCATTAAAACTCTTTGCCAGACAACTTCCCAACACTCTCTCTATAGATGACTTATCTGAGAGATGTGAGTTAGAATATAGGGTTTTGGAACCCAAAGTGAATCCGTCATCCTTTTCTTCACCCCCGCAAGATGATAGACTCTCCTCTTTAGAGAGGACAGTGGCGAACATGGCTAAAGTTCTAGAAGGATTGGCCATTACCAAATCCGAGCTAAATCAAGTGAATGCTCGACCAAAATTCGTTCCTAAGCCCAATTATAACGGTAGGCGGCGATCGAGATCCCCGCAATCCTTTAACAAATATGCCCCAAAGAACTGGTGTTATAACCACCAGAAGTTTTTTATGCTTGCCAAGTCTGTCTTTGTCGTTCCGAAGAATTTCCGAATGAGTGCCAATTTCCACAGCTGACGGAAAGGACAACAGACCGCAGGCACAAGGGTGCATCAGTATCGGGAAACGTCTGGCGCAGGAAGTAGAAGACCGTACTTTCTGCACATCAACGGCATCAACGGCGCTACAGGGAAGAAGCCAACTACAATCCGACATCCCTGTCGACTCTTTTCGTCCACGCCGAATTTTTCACATAGAGAACCAAACAGACAACGCCGGTCGCAATCACCAGCCTACTTGTTTGCATGACCCGGCCAAACAGCCCAACGAACTTCTGCACCTTCTTGATTTCAAAACTGGCGAAGAGTTCATCGTAGACACAGGTGCGGCAGTCTCAGTTCTCAAAGGTGATTCAATGGCCGAGATGTCGCTAGGCGTTCTTCTCGCAACAGCTACAGGCGAGCCCATACCAACTTATGGCTGCCAGTACCGCACACTCAACATAGGTCTACGACGTGAATTTTCCCACAACTTCATCATTGCCAAGGTCTCACATAATATAATAGGCCTTGATTTCCTTCTGAAATTTCGGCTCATTGTTGATCTTGCCAATCAAAAGATCATCGACCCCTCCACCGGACTTGAGCAAAGTTTTTGGACACTTGCCTCCGAGCGTTTGGAGTTACAGGTCATTCAGCCAACCCCAGTGCATCATTCAGCAGAGATATCAGCAGCTCTTCGAAAATACAAGTCGCTTTTCGATCTTAACAAGTCAGAGCTACGAGTCTCCAACACGATGCATCATATCGTCACAGAAGGACAACCTATTGCACTCAAGAAGCGACCACTGGCTCCTGCTAAGCTGAAAGCTGCCCAAGAAGAATTCTCAAGGCTTTTGGAAGAGGGAATCATCAGACCATCGAAAAGTTCATGGGCGTCACCACTGCACTTAGTCTCTAAATCAAACGGATCGTACAGAGCCTGCGGAGACTACCGTAAGCTAAATTCAGTGACAAAATCTGATGCATATCCTATTCCAAATATCAACACTTTACTTGAAAAACTCAACGGCAGCAATTTCTTCTCAGTGATTGACCTCAGACAAGCCTACCATCACATCCCGGTAGCACCAGAGGATATCGAGAAAACTGCAGTCATCACTCCATTTGGCCTTTTCGAATATCTTTACATGCCTTTTGGACTTAAGTGTGCTACTCAGACATTTCAAAGATTCATAGACAACATACTTCGCGACGACTCTGCTTATTGTATGTCATATCTCGATGACATTATGGTATTCAGTCCAGATCTAGAATCTCATGCGAAGCATCTACGAAATGTCCTCTCACGCTTATCCAACCACGGACTCAAGATCAACTGTGACAAGACGCAGATTGCAACTTCATCCGTGGACTTCTTAGGGCATCGTATCACGGCCCAAGGTATTCAACCGTTGCCGTCAAAGACGAATTCAATCAAGAATATCAAGTCACCAAGGACTTTGAGCGAGTTGCAGAAAATCCTGGGAGTACTAAACTATTATCGCAAGTTCCTTCCGGGCCTTTCAAAACAACTTTATCCTTTGTGCAGGCACCTGCGGAACCGAAAAGGACTTAGCAAGAATTCCATCATTGCTTGGTCATCCGAAGACGAGGAATTACTTCGACTTGCCATCAACTCGTTAGCAAATGCCACAATGCTAACGCATCCAGATTTCGAAAAGCCATTTCTACTCACGACAGATGCTTCTGAATTCGCTATTGGAGCCACGTTGGAACAAGAGATCGACGGAGTTCGGAAGCCTATCAGTTTCTACTCGCGTACTCTCCAACCAGTAGAAACGAGGTACGACACTTTCGGTCGAGAACTTCTCGCCATCCACGACGCAGTGCGCCATTTTATCAGCATCATTGGCAGTAGCAGATTTGTTGTTTTCACAGATCATGCACCACTAGTTAGCGCACTTCGAAACGCAACTTCATCTATCGCCAAGTACCCTGCCAGAGTGGAAAGACAGCTTTCTCGTCTAAGCGAATGGCAATTTGACGTCTTTCACGTCAAGGGCAAACAGAACTTCATTGCAGATGCCCTGTCCAGGCCAGACGTCTCTCTACAACCACCTTCGCCGTCACCATTCACTGTCAACTCCGTGGCACTCAGTGAACCTGCACTAACGCCAACTCTCCTGCGAACTGAACAACGCGGTGACATTCACATTCAAAGATCAATAGCCCGTCACCCAACCAAGTTCATATGCCGTCTGTGGGAAGGCTTACCAATTGTTTACTTCACGGGTACGCAGCCCAACAAGCCAGTTCTGCCGACCAGCCTTCAGAGAAAGGTTTTCGATTCAATTCACTCAATTTCTCACCCAGGAAGCCAAGCGACTGTCCGACTTCTTACAGATCGTTTCTGGGGTCACAGACTTAGGCAGAATGTTAAACGATGGGTCTCAGAGTGTGCTATTTGTCAGAAAAACAAGATCACACGACACACTCGTTCTAAGTTGCAACATTTTCGATCTACTTCTCGCCTAGCCATCGTCCACATCGACATAGTTCATCTGACAAAGGTTCAAGGTTTCAGCTACCTTCTAACTATGATCGATAGATTTACACGGTGGCCTGCGGCATTACCTCTTGGCACCATTTCTGCAGACGAAGTAACTAACGGTTTTATCTCTGCATGGATATCCAATTATGGTGTTCCCAATGAGGTCATCACGGACAGAGGCACTTGCTTCTCATCTGATCGTTTCAAAACCACCTTGCGGTACATGGGATGCATCTTACGCCAGACGACTGCCTACCATCCCCAAGCTAATGGCATGGTAGAGAGAATGCATAGGGAACTCAAAGCTGCTTTAGCATCCTCGTCCATTAATGGCAACTGGGTCGATGCACTACCTTTAGTTCTGCTTGCCATGCGTTCCCGTACTCGTGAATCCATTAAAACGTCTGCGTCACAACTCTTGTATGGCATGGATCTACGCCTGCCTAGTCAGCTCCCACGTCTACTACCGGCACAAGATGACCCACAAGACGAAGCTACCCGCCTTCGACTTCATTTCGGTAACATGTCCGAACAGCAGCCGAGACACACGCCTCGTCCAGTCTTCGTTCACCCACAGCTCCACAGCTGCAAGAGAGTACTCGTTCGCAACAATAATGCTGTTGCACCACTACAACCAAAGTATCGCGGTCCTTACCCGATTTTGCTCAGACAACCAAAATACTTCATTATTATGCAAGGCGCTACACCGACATCAGTAAGCATAGACAGGTTGAAACCGTTTATCGAACCGCCTGATCCTGAGAGCGTTCAACCTTCTACACACGTCTCAGGCTCCGTCTGCCCACAATCTCAATAGCCTGCTTTGTATAACGCGTAATTGATTTTTTTTAAACATTAACATTAACTATCAAAATTTTTTTAACCTTACGTTATTTTTCGTATTTGTCTCACGTGGCATAACCAGCTGTTCTTAGCTAACAATTGTGTAGCATTTTTGAACAGTTCTTTGGTATTATGCCATCTCTGAGGCAATGTTCGTGTACATATTTTTATGCAGTTACCTTTGATTTTAATGTATATATTTTTACATTATAATGTATTTCTCACACATGACATTACACTGCCTATTTTGGTATGACCAGCTACTTAGAGCTAACGCTTTCGTGTAGCAACACTAAGTAGTGATCAGCTTCATATCATGGTACAGGCCACTTTCAATGCATATCTCAACTTCATCAATTGCACAAAGACCACTCTACAAATGTCATGACCACAACGTCGAGCACTCTAGCTCCTTTGGTCGTATACAAACACATTGACGACGATCCAACCTGCTTAGGTTTTAACTTAAACCTGGCAAATTCAGAGGCGATTTACCTCGAAATCTTCACGCTGCGGCTCCCAAAACTTACACTGCTCTATTTTGCCTCACGTGCTATGACCGACCACTAGAGCTAACAATTTGTGTAGCAATTCCTAGTGGTTACCTGGCATCATATCATTGTTGAAGCAACCAACAAGCATATTTAAGCCCAGCACTTATGGTTCATCATATTTTTGCTTAACTTGGTTCGAACTCTGTCATGCATTTCTTATCTAGCCTCGCAGAGAGGAATTTTTTTCCTTTTTTTCAGAGAGGAAAGTGTTGTAACGACACAAATCAATCGCCGACATATTGCGTAAATTAAATTCAATTTTATTTACGTTGCACCAATGAGAAAAAAGCGAAACGTTTAACCACGTTTAACCAATAGTGTGCAAGTAGACATATTGCATGCTATTTAAGCACGGTAATTTACCATGCAAGTCAGTTGTGGCATTTGCCTTCTACCTGCTTCACGCGTGTGCGTTCTGTCGGCTGTCAAGTGGCTGTCGGCTGTCAATACCTACGCTGGTTATTTGATAGTTTCACCAACAACTAACTACATCCGTGACTCATCTTGTTGCGGTATACCGGAGAGACGAGCCAATTAATGCAGAACTTCAACGAAGTTTCCACATCGAGATTACAACGCAACAGCAGAAGGAACCACAACCAGAGTCAACCCAAGGCTCTAGGACATCTTCACACTGAAGGAGCATTCTCGGCATTTTCCGGAGAACGCACGACCTGGCCCTGTTAAGGGCCCCCTATCAGAACAATACTCTATATCCAGAGCACCTTAACCGAGTTTGTAACGTCGTACGGCATTTACTTGCAGCCGGGGCGTTTACATTAGTGATTTGTATTACAGATAGCCTTGTAAACGCCCCGGCTTCAAGTAAATGCCGTACGACGTTACAAACTCGGTTAAGGTGCTCTGAATAGAGATTAGTTACTGATATGGGGGCCCTTAAGAGGGCCTTGGCGGCGTTCGCGTAAGTTATATATATGTAAGTTGATGTTCTGTTCCTTGGGTGGACTCTGGTTGTGGTTCCTGCTGTTGTTATCACGAGTGGACGATTTGGTTGAAGTTCTGCATTAATTGGCTCGTCTTGCTGGCTGAAGTGCAACACGGTGAGTCACGAATGTTGCCAATTGTTGGTGAAACAAATCAATATCCAGCGTAGGTATTGACAGCCGACAGCACGCACATGTGTAACACGAGGCAGAAAGCAGATACGACCAACTGACTTGCATGGTAAATTACCGTGCTTAAATAGCATGCAATATGTCTACTTGCACACTATTGGTTAAACGTGGTTAAACGTGGTTAAACGGCAATTTGCTTTTTTCTCATTGGTGCAACGTAAATAAATTTGAATTTAATTTACGCAATATGTCGGCGATTGATTTGTGTCGTTACAACACTTTCCTCTCTGAAAAAAAAGGAAAAAATTCCTCTCTGCGAGGCTAGATAAGAAATGCATGACAGAGTACGAACCAAGTTAAGCAAAAATATGATGAACCATAAGTGCTGGGCTTAAATATGCTTGTTGGTTGCTTCAACAATGATATGATGCCAGGTAACCACTAGGAATTGCTACACAAATTGTTAGCTCTAGTGGACGGTCATAGCACGTGAGGCAAAAAATAGAGCAGTGTAAGTTTTTGGAGCCGCAGCGTGAAGATTTCGAGGTAAATCGCCTCTGAATTTGCCAGGTTTAAGTTAAAACCTAAGCAGGTTGGATCGTTGTCAATGTGTTTGTATACGAACAAAGGAGCTAGAGTGCTCGACGTTGTGGTCATGACATTTGTAGAGTGGTCTTTGTGCAATTGATAAAGTTGAGATATGCATTGAAAGTGGCCTGTACCATGATATGAAGCTGATCACTACTTAGTGTTGCTACACGAAAGCGTTAGCTCTAAGTAGCTGGTCATACCAAAATAGGCAGTGTAATGTCATGTGTGAGAAATACATTATAATGTAAAAATATATACATTAAAATCAAAGGTAACTGCATAAAAATATGTACACGAACATTGCCTCAGAGATGGCATAATACCAAAGAACTGTTCAAAAATGCTACACAATTGTTAGCTAAGAACAGCTGGTTATGCCACGTGAGACAAATACGAAAAATAACGTAAGGTTAAAAAAATTTTGATAGTTAATGTTAATGTTTAAAAAAAATAATTACGCGTTATACAAAGCAGGATATTGAGATTGTGGGCAGACGGAGCCTGAGACGTGTGTAGAAGGTTGAACGCTCTCAGGATCAGGCGGTTCGATAAACGGTTTCAACCTGTCTATGCTTACTGATGTCGGTGTAGCGCCTTGCATAATAATGAAGTATTTTGGTTGTCTGAGCAAAATCGGGTAAGGACCGCGATACTTTGGTTGTAGTGGTGCAACAGCATTATTGTTGCGAACGAGTACTCTCTTGCAGCTGTGGAGCTGTGGGTGAACGAAGACTGGACGAGGCGTGTGTCTCGGCTGCTGTTCGGACATGTTACCGAAATGAAGTCGAAGGCGGGTAGCTTCGTCTTGTGGGTCATCTTGTGCCGGTAGTAGACGTGGGAGCTGACTAGGCAGGCGTAGATCCATGCCATACAAGAGTTGTGATGCAGACGTTTTAATGGATTCATGAGTACGGGAACGCATGGCAAGCAAAACTAAAGGTAGTGCATCAACCCAGTTGCCATTAATGGACGAGGATGCTAAAGCTGCTTTGAGTTCCATATGCATTCTCTCTACCATGCCATTAGCTTGGGGATGGTAGGCAGTCATCTGGCGTAAGATGCATCCCATGTACCGCAAGGTGGTTTTGAAACGATCAGATGAGAAGCAAGTACCTCTGTCCGTGATGACCGCATTGGGAACACCATAATTGGAAATCCATGCAGAGATAAAACTGTTAGTTACTTCGTCTGCAGAAATGGTGCCAAGAGGTAATGCCGCAGGCCACCGTGTAAATCTATCGATCATAGTTAGAAGGTAGCTGAAATCTTGAACCTTTGTCAGATGAACTATGTCGATGTGGACGATGGCTAGGCGAGAAGTAGACCGAAAATGTTGCAACTTGGAACGAGTGTGTCGTGTGATCTTGTTTTCTGACAAATTGCACACTCTGAGACCCATCGTTTAACATTCTGCCTAAGTCTGTGACCTCAGAAACGATCTGTAAGAAGTCGGACAGTCGCTTGGCTTCCTGGGTGAGAAATTGAGTGAATTGAATCGAAAACGTTTCTCTGAAGGCTGGTCGGCAGAACTGACTTGTTGGGCCCTTGAAGTAAACAATTGGTAAGCCTTCCCACAGACGGCATATGAACTGGGTTGGGTGACGGGCTATTGATCTTTGAATGTGAATGTCACCGCGTTGTTCAGTTTGCAGGAGAGTTGGCGTTAGTGCAGGTTCACTGAGTGCTACGGAGTTGACAGTGAATGGTGACGGCGAAGGTGGTTGTAGAGAGACGTCTGGCCTGGACAGAGCATCTGCAATGAAGTTCTGTTTGCCCTTGACGTGAAAGACGTCAAATTGCCATTCGCTTAGACGAGAAAGCTGTCTTTCCACTCTGGCAGAGTACTTGGCGATAGATGAAGTTGCGTTTTCAAGTGCGCTAACTAATGGTGCATGATCTGTGAAAACAACAAATCTGCTACTGCCAATGATGCTGATAAAATGGCGCACTGCGTCGTGGATGGCGAAAAGTTCTCGGCCGAAAGTGTCGTACCTCGTTTCTACTGGTTGGAGAGTACGCGAGTAGAAACTGATAGGCTTCCGAACTCCGTCGATCTCTTGTTCAAAAGTGGCTCCAATAGCGAATTCAGAAGCATCTGTCGTGAGTAGAAATGGCTTTTCGAAATCTGGATGCGTTAGCATTGTGGCATTTGGTAACGATTTGAGGGCAAGTCGAAGTAATTCCTCGTCTTCGGATGACCAAGCAATGATGGAATTCTTGCTAAGTCCATTTCGGTTCCGCAGGTGCATGCACAAAGGATAAAGTTGTTTTGAAAGGCCTGGAAGGAACTTGCGATGATAGTTTAGTACTCCCAGGATTTTCTGCAAATCGCTCAAAGTCCTTGGTGACTTGATATTCTTGATTAATTCGTCTTTGACGGCAACGGTTGAATACCTTGGGCCGTGATACGATGCCCTAAGAAGTCGACGGATGAAGTTGCAATCTGCGTCTTGTCACAGTTGATCTTGGGTCCGTGGTTGGATAAGCGCGAGAGGACATTTCGTAGATGTTTCGCATGAGATTCTAGATCTGGACTGAATACCATAATGTCATTTAGATATGACATACAATAAGCAGAGTCGTCGCGAAGTATGTTGTCTATGAATCTTTGAAATGTCTGAGTAGCACACTTGAGTCCAAAAGGCATGTAAATATATTCAAAAAGGCCAAATGGAGTGATGACTGCAGTTTTCTCGATATACTCTGGTGCTACCGGTATGTGATGGTACGCTTGTCTGAGGTCAATCACTGAGAAGAAATTGCTGCCATTGAGTTTTTCAAGTAAAGTGTTGATATTTGGAATAGGATATGCATCAGATTTTGTCACTGAATTTAGCTTACGGTAGTCTCCACAGGCTCTGTACGATCCGTTTGATTTTGAAACTAAGTGCAGTGGTGACGCCCATGAACTTTTCGATGGTCTGATGATTCCCTCTTCAAAAAGCCTTGAGAATTCTTCTTGGGCAGCTTTCAGCTTAGCAGGAGCCAGTGGTCGCTTCTTGAGTGCAATAGGTTGTCCTTCTGTGATGATATGATGCATCGTGTTGGAGACTCGTAGCTCTGACTTGTTAAGATCGAAAAGCGATTTGTATTTTCGAAGAGCTGCTGATATCTCTGCTGAATGCTGCACTGGGGTTGGCTGAATGACCTGTAACTCCAAACGCTCGGAGGCAAGTGTCCAAAAGCTTTGTTCAAGTCCGGTGGAGGGGTCGATGATTTTTTGATTGGCAAGATCATTAATGAGCCGAAATTTTAGAAGGAAATCAAGGCCTATTATATTATGTGAGACCTTGGCAATGATGAAGTTGTGGGAAAATTCACGTCGTAGACCTATGTTGAGTGTGCGGTACCGACAGCCATATGTTGGTATGGGCTCGCCTGTAGCTGTTGCGAGAAGAACGCCTAGCGACATCTCGACCATTGAATCACCCTTGAGAACTGAGACTGCCGCATCTGTGTCTACGATGAACTCTTCGCCAGTTTTGAAATCAAGAAGGTGCAGAAGTTCGTTGGGCTGTTTGGCCGGGTCATGCAAACAAGTAGGCTAGTGATTGCGACCGGCATTGTCTGTTTGGTTCTCTATGTGAAAAATTCGGCGTGGACGAAAAGAGTCGACAGGGATGTCGGATTGTAGTTGGCTTCTTCCCTGTAGCGCCGTTGATGCCGTTGATGTGCAGAAAGTACGGTCTTCTACTTCCTGCGCCAGACGTTTCCCGATACTGATGCACCCTTGTGCCTGCGGTGTGTTGTCCTCTCCGTCAGCTGTGGAAATTGACACTCATTCGGATATTCTTCGGAACGACAAAGACAAACTTGGCAAGCATAAAAAACTTCTGGTGGTTATAACACCAGTTCTTTGGAGCATATTTATTAAGGATTGCGGAGATCTCGATCGCCGCCTACCATTATAATTTGACTTGGAAACGAATTTTGGTCGAGAATTTACTTGATTTATCTCGGATTTGGTAATGGCCAATCCTTCTAGAACTTTGGCCATGTTCGCCACTGTTCTCTCTAAAGAGGAGATTCTATCATCTTGCGGGGGTAAAGAAAAGGATGATGGATTCACTTTGGGTTCCAAAACCCTATATTCTAACTCACATCTCTCAGATAAGTCATCTATAGAGAGTGTGTTGGGGAGCTGTCTGGCAAAGAGTTTTAATGTTTGGGGAAGATTGTTAATAAAATCAACCTTAGCCTCATGGTCAGAAATGTTGGTTTTATACCAACGTTTCCGTAATTCCCTCAGTATTTCTATAGGGCCAAGATTTGGCATATCTAACTGCGCATATTTGTTTATTATCTGCTCAGTTTCAGTGGGTCCAAGCGAGGATTCTACCTCGTTTTGTAGGCCCAAAATGCGATTAGGTAGCTTCCTAATGGCCTCAAGCTTAGGATAAATCCGTCGCTGCAATTCAGAAGGTAATTTAGCAAAAACCTTCGACAGTTTTTGATGACTGTCATAATCAGGAAACGGGGAGAAAGCGGAGTTTACGCGCATAAAAAAGCTCACTATCTCCATCCCAAACAGGAACATCAATATCTAAAATTGGACCCGACATTTTAACAATCTTACGGGATATTAAAAGCATAAATTTATAAGCAATATGAAAATGTATAAATAAACTTTAACGAAACGCTTACCCACAAACAGCTTCCACGGTTGAGTGAGCGCAGAACAAAAAAGTCACTGTTTCCAAAAATCCGAAATTGTCGAGTACGTACGGTGCCGTTTCGTACGTAGGAAAGTTAAATAGAGGCCCCGTTGGCCTTTGATGACAATGTATTATGATTATCCCCACAAATCCGCGAATATATACCCAACAGATTTCCCAGAAAACCACGATCAGGGTGTTGTGTCCACCTATGTTTGATGTTCTACGATCTTGAATGTCGTTGGTATTTATTATTAACGTGTCGTCTAGACGAGCCTTAATTATGCCTAACTCGTCCGTTAAATTCTTCATTTGAACATGATTGCCTGAATCAACGTTTCGACCCATCAGAAGACATATTTAATTGTACACAAATGCTTTATTTTACTCAATTATATATAAATTTTGCACACTGTAACAATCTATTTAATAAAACAAATTTACACATTAATTAATATATGTGCACATCAGCTCAACGTCTGCTTTCTCCATTTGTGCTGCCTGCTTACGCTACTTATCCGGGCGCTACGAGGAATTTCTGTTTGAAATAATGTCTTACTTCAGATGAACCTTTTGCTCATTTATTTGTGTAAGGTGGCTATTGCCACATCTTCCCCCCCCTCAGGAATCGGCTTTCGCACTCTGCTTAAACGATCCAGTGCCACAGCTCGTGGTCCATCGGGCAGGCTAACAAAAACAGTATTGTGCTCGGCGTCCACCCTCTCCACGCGATACGGCCCATCATTGACAGCCTGCAGTGCCATGGGCTCGACCCTCGCTACCATGACATAATCGCCGACCTTTAGGCGAGTGCGTGTCGGTTGCCTTGCATAGCTTTGTCGCTGTGTTGCGCCTACATATTCAGTTAACTGTTTTAGTCGTTCCTGAATATCCGCTATGGTGCAGCGCTCATGGGACCCTTGGATTACAGGTTCACCTGGCAGTCTTATGTGTCCTCCATAGACCATGGTCGTTGGAGCGAAACCTATCGCTGTTGAGACTGTAAAGCGCATGGCCCGCTCAACCAAATGTAATTTGTCTCTCCACGTTCCCGGGCTCTCGTGGTACCATCATCGCAGTACCTCTTTCATCGTCCTATGTGCGCGCTCAGCTGTTGCATTGGTTTGCGGGTGATAAGTGGCTGTGCGGGAATGCTTTATGTCAAGGTCTTTGCACCACAGATTAAATTCTTTCGACTCAAACTGTGCGCCTTGATCGGTGACAATAACTTGTGGGGTACCGAATCGACTGAGCCATCGCACTTCTAAGCACGTTATAATCTTTTCTGTTGTGATCTTCTTCAGTGGTAAAAACTCAACCCATCGGGTAAACTTATCGACCATGGAAAACACATAGGACACGCCACCGCGAGCTACTGGCAGTGGACCTACCAGGTCGTTATGCAGAAACTCGTTCCGTGCAGTAGCATTGAAAGCAATCGGAGTGACCTTTTCTCGTTTTTGTGGTTTACAACGTTGGCATATAGTGCACTGTTGACAATAGCTACGAATTTCTTTGGACATACCAGGCCAATACAATCGTGACTGCAATGTCTCAATGAGCCGCCCAGCACCGGGATGTCCCAACGTTTTATGCCAAAGGCCATTAATTCTGTTCTTATAGATTCTGGCACAAACCATTGCACTGTTTGTCCTTCTCTCCGCACCAACAGGCCGTTCTGTAGACTCAACGTTTTATATGGTGCCAACACCATTGTGCCGTTTTTTAACTGATTGACTATTTCCTGACATGTAGCATCTCTTCCCTGTTCTTCAGAGACCTATATAAGCGGCGAAACCCGCACAGCGGAAATTCTGCTGAGCGCATCGGCCGCCGCATTCTCGATTCCTGCTCTATGATGAATTGATATATCGTACTCTTCTAGTTCTTCAATGGCTCGATGTACTCGTTTCTTCTCAATACCTAGTGATCTCCAATGCACTAGCGCTTTGTGGTCAGTAAAGACGTCCACGTGTCCCCCTATGACAAAATATCTAAACTTCCGTAGCGCCCATTGTACGGCAAGTAATTCTTTTTCTGTGACTGTATAGTTCTGTTCCACCTTAGTGAGTGTGCGACTTATATATTGCGCAGGACGTCCGTCAGCTTGTAACACCGCTCCTATACCAATATCTGACACGTCTGTAACAATTGACATATTACCTACCGGGAAAGTCAAAATAGTTGCCTCTATTAATTTCTGCTTACATAGTACAAACGCTTGTTGAGCCTCCTCCGTCCAACGAAATGGTATCTTGGCACTAGTTAACTGAGATAAGGGCTGTTGTGTAACCGCCATCCCTGCGAGGTATGGTCTATAGAAATTCACCATACCAATAAACCGGCGCAATTGTTTTCTAGTAGTAGGCACCGGATAATCCCTGATAGGTTGTACATTCGAATCTAACGGCATGCATCCTTCCGCTGAGACTAAGTGCCCCAAGAACCGCACTTCTTGACCTATCTGTACCTTTTCTGGATTAAAATGTAATCGCCATTCTACAGCTTTGGCCAACATCTTCTGCAGCCTCACACGTAATTCGTGTTCAGTAGTGGCCCATATAATAACATCGTCTACGTAAGCCGTTGTACACGTTAAGTCAGACACGAACGAGTCCATCATTCTTTGGAAAACTTTCGGAGCGTTTTTAAGACCAAATGGTACCCGGGTGAATTGGAAATGACCTTGGGGTACTTGTACCGCTAATTTCCATCGGTCTTCGGGCCGCACGCCTATTTGCCAAAATCCCTGTTTAAGATCAAGCACGGCAAACCATTTGCCTCCCGCTAGCTGTAAGAACAGATCACGCAGAGCCGGCATAGGATACGGGTCCGGTTTAGTTACTGAGTTCAATTGCCTAAAATCAGCCGCTGGTCGGAGCGAACCACCCTTTTTCGTAACATAAACCATTGGAGCACGAAAAACAGATGTTGACGGTTCAAGAACCCCGGCTTCTATCATTTCTTGGGTTGCTCGAGTCGCTGCTTCTAATTTCTTGGGAGGGGCACCATATACTTTTGGTGGTTCGTAACCATCATTTAGTTCTAACCATAACTTAAACTGGTCGACCGTCGGCCCTGGACGCTCGCTACAATCAGGCAGTTGGAATATACTGTTATATTGGTTTTGAAGATTCTTCCACCACTCAGGCAGACAACTGGTCTCCTCTTGAATCTTATGGTTACCTATAGACTTTATTGATCTTATTCCTTCCGGCCGCGATAGGTATACACGTTTATTTTGACAGTCTATCGTCTTAACCCATTTTCTAATGAAATCAAGTCCCAATAAGGGCGTCTGCGTATTCGAAACAACAAAAGACATATGATAGACCTTTTCATTTATTAACAACTTTGTGTCCCACTCGCCCACAGCCACCATCGATGCGCCCGATGCCTGACATAAACTTGCTTTCGTAGGTTTTATATTGTTCAATGGCCAAGTCAATGGTAGTACCGACACATCCGCTCCAGTATCCAATTGCATTATTACTGGCTGTCCGTTGAAGAGTTCTAAAAATTTAACTTTAATGAAAATTCTTACATTTGGCAGTGTTTCCCACACTTCCTTTTCTTCACAAGCCATCTGGTTCGGACCACTTTTGGTTTGTTCTGCTGGTCTTCCTTCGATCTACCCGTCGGAGCCACCAAAGGATTAATTTTTGTGCCTTGTTCTCTGCCTCCATTATTTGTGAGATTGTTCACCCTGTTACCCCACTGCACTGGTCGTTCTCTAGGGGCAGTAAATGGGTTTTGTTGCCGCTTATACGCCGTATTCGTCGGAGCCGGAGTCCTTATATACTGACTTTGCTTCCAAGCCACTGGCTGTTGCCTTCTGTCGCGGAACTGCTTATTATGACGCGAAGCATTCCAATACGGTATGTCGCTCCTCTCAGATGTTGTAACTGTAGCCATGCGTGGAGATGCCGCTGCCATCTTATTTGTCATTATGGCCGAGCTTTGAGGAGCCTGAAGTCTCTCTTCAAGGCCTCCTGGGCTGCTGGATATTTCTCCGTATCTAGTAGGATCCAGCAGCATGAACATGATGGCCTCATGTGGTTGCAAGCCTGGTAAAGACTCGGTAAGCTTCGAGAACCACCGCTTGATACGTGCCATGGTATCCATGGGCATCTCACTCTTTTAATGGTGTCAGGCTGTATAATTCTGAGAACACTTCTTGAGGCCTGGCCCGGAAATGATCCAATACGCGTCTTTTGTATTCTTCATATGTGAGGTCAACTGGCAATTCCAATTGGACAGCTACTGTCCGGTCCACTAATTCCTGTACAGCTACACGCACAATAGGTGCTTCCAATGTAAATTCTTGGGCTCGCACTGATGCTTCAAATTTTTCGAACCACAACTGTGGCCTTTCCACATCTAGTGGTGCTAACATCGGCTTAAACTCTGATGACGGTCTGACATAACTCGTCGATTCGGCTGAAAACGCTGGCATATTAATTCCTGATTCCTCTTCGCCGGGGTCGCCATTGTTGTGTCCACCTATGTTTGATGTTCCACGAACTTGAATGTCGTTGGTATTTATTATTAACGTGTCGTCTAGACGAGCCTTAATTATGCCTAACTCGTCCGTTAAATTCTTCATTTGAGACGCCAGTGCCTGAATCAACGTTTCGACCCCATCAGAAGACATATTTAATTGTGCCATAAATGCTTTATTTTTACTCAATTATATATAGAATTTTGCACGCACAACAAGAATCTATTTAATAAAACAAATTTAAACATTAATTAATATATGTTCACTTCGGCTCGAAGTCTGCTTTTATCATTGGGCTGACTGCTTCATTCTTATACTGGCGCATCTGCGAGGAATTTATGTTGAAATAATGTCTGCCCTAGATAAGACCCTTTGTTCATTATTTGTCTTAAAGGTGGCCATTACCACACACGGTAGATAAAACGCAACTCTTAGTCGATTTTTATTCCAAAAAGATGAAAAAGGAAGTCAATTTTATTTATACCAAAAAAATCAGAACAATAATCAATATCCTGGCGCGATCGCCAATTTTGTAAACGTCCCGGCTTCAAGTAAATGCCGTACGACGTTACAAACTCGGTTAAGGTGCTCTGAATAGAAATTAGTTC
>JAQBSW010010778.1:0-22749 GCA_029291075.1 Eudiplozoon nipponicum | reverse complement strand
ACTGATAAAAAATATATAATCGAAATCCTGCCATTCGATTATAAATCAATAACTGTTCTCCAAGAGGTACGGTGTCCGTTGTGTAATCACGGATCAGAAATGGCTAGCTAGGTCTTCATGGACAATTCGAGCAATGTCTAGACGAGTCCTAATCCAATTTGAAAACGGTTTACTTGACAATTAGTTTGTTGCTTTGTGCGATATTAAGTTTAGGTTGGCAGCATATATTAATTAGAAATCCTATTATTAGCTTTCAAATCAAAATAACTGCCCTATGCGCTATAGTGTCCGTTATATAATGACACATCTCCGGAAGTTAGTTGTTACTTCATGTCTTAAGAGAGGTCCAAATTAGTTACAAATGACTGAAAAGCTAACTAAAGTGAAGATGGTTTATGAATAAAAATTGGGTGTAGGTAGCATTCTGGTATAAATGTTAAACTCAGGTGCAAATGTACTCCATTTCGGACAATGCGTTCAAATCCAAATTATGGTACGTACTAATAATCATCAAAAAGACGAAACAGTTCACTTGGATGAATTTCATTTGATACCTTGTGCAATTCCAAGTTTATACCAACAAAAATATATATATATATATATATATATATATATATATATATATATATATATATATATATATACATTCTCAGTACCTTTTCCATGTGCAAAAATAAAAAGAAATTTTGTCAGATACAAGAACCGCTTCATCCTCATTTTCTTTTCAAGTATCTACAAATGAAGATCTCGTTATATATTGTTTGAAAGTCAAGAAAGGATAGAAAAATTTTAACATGGAGAGAGTGTGAAATAAGGGAAAAACCAATCAAAATTTACAAGGACATATTGTCAAACTACATACGTAGGCTGCTCCACAAAACGGGTAATTACTCGAATGATAGAGTATTGCAATTTAAACGTCTTTTTTTAAATCAAATGGTCAATACAAGTCTGCAATTGCGCAACACATTGTTGAATCCATGCACATGCTCTCCAGACGTAGCATGTAAAATAATTAATAAATGCAATAACCACATACGAAGCTTTATGGATAAACAAATTGCAGCCCGGATTTATTTGTGGAGAAAAACAATTTACAGCTTTCAGCTTGACCTGGATGTAACGCATGCAGTTATGGAGTTTGTTCCATTGTTTCAAACTCTGTCCATGTTTACATTTACTACCTTGTTTTGTCTTTCGATTTATATATATATATATATATATATATATATATATATATATAATTAGAGAACTATAGGGGAAAAGAACCGATTTTGTTTCAGATAAAATTCCTTTTTTATTTTGCTATAGAATAGGTAATATAGGTACAGTATATATATATATATATAATATATTTTATATTATATATTATATATAATATATTATATATTATATATATTTATTTTTCATAATTGATTAATACAAAAAAAATTTGTAAATGTTAAAAATGTAAAGTAATTATTGCATAAGATAGCAAAGCTAAGTCATTATTACCACAAACACAATATTTACCGCGGCCCGGACCTGAAACATGACTTCTGAATATGAAATTTATTTCATACGAGAGATTTCCTTGGGCGTAAAAGTTTTTGCTTGTGATTTGAAGAACAGCTGGCGTTCGGTCTGGTTTGTGGTGCCATTTTTAATCAGCTATTGCAGAACTGTTCTCCTGTATACTAATGCATGTTTATTTTTAAATGTATGTGAAAGCCGAGACTTCGCTTTGATCAGCCATGGTAGATGTGTAAAAAATGCTAGACTGTTAGAGTGCACAGAGCTTATTCTTCGCTTTTACGGTTAGCTAACTTTTTTTGTAAAAACTAACATCAGCTGTGTTTTGCATATCCAAATTTTTAATAATTTCTCATTCTTTTGAATAAATATTTCGGATGAAATACTGACACTTATTGACTTTTAAATGGAAGCGGCTTCATTACTTTTTTATCGATATTTATACTTCGTGTTTTCTTAGGTAAATTTGTCGGGATACCTGTCATCTAATAAAGCTTCTAGAATACAACCTGTTCATGAAGTGGAAATATGGTCAGTTTTTTATAAAATATACTCACGTGAAATCTATGTGCGTGTCTCAAAGTGCATATTTACCGTCTTCTTTTTTATGTTGTATTACGAATATATTTAATTTAATTTTGTCCCCATTACTGTCCAAATAATTGACTGCATAAATTTATACATATTTCGGACGAATTGAGTTAAGGAGAAAAGAAGATGACTTTTTTTAAACTAACCTTTATTCGTGATTTATAATTAATGTTTTCTGCACAATATAAAGTATACTTCTATTCAAATTACAAATTTATATAATTAGATAGTCATGAATTACATTTCCTTTACTAAAACTGGAGTTCTGCTGATGCGTTTCCATCTTAAAGTATGCCATAAGTAAAATAACGTATTTTCTATTTAAGATTTAATTTCTTTTTCTACTGCAACCATTAATTTCAAGCTGCAGTCACACATATCTGAAGCATCATATCCTTATTATCATTGGAAAAGATGCGGAATTTATTGATACTTTTCTGGGCAAAATAAAGTAGAATGTTGAATTAAATGCTCATATGAACATGAAGATCTCCTAGTTTAACGTACTTTATTTTATCGACTAATTAATATTGGATTTGGACGACGTTAAATTAAGGAGAATAAATTCCAGGACCAGCCCTAAACTGTTTAGCAGAAGCACATATTTCTGCAAAAGTACGCCGATAGACGCCATATGATTAAATACGAGGAAGCAGATGGCCGAAAAATAATTACATTGGGTCAAATATAAATGTGCGGACGCTCCTTTATCGGACATATTTTATAGGCCGCTAGTAATAATTTAATAGTTATTAATTAAATTACCAAAAAATATTTACCTGCTAGATGGGATAAATAATCGTCTTTTAAGTTAGCAGATTTGTAATTCGTTATCTAATTGAAACTGTAAGGCTTTCTACAATTTCTATCCTTATTAAACACAATTTTTATTCCAATAAATATTTCCTACTCTTGAAGAATTATCATTGGGGCATACAATCAAATCTAAGTTGCAGCGGAAAGAAATTATCATCTTTGATGGAATCGATATCAGAATATTATTCCAAAAGGCAAATTTGTAAATGGTTATTGTGCTAAATGTTTGAGAGAATAAAAGTATATCGCTGCAAAGAACATAGAAATATATATATAAAAAACCAAATTGTATTTAGCCTAATTCCAATTAAACAACGAAATACTATATTTAATATAAGGAGAAGTAAAAAGAACAGTTATACGAGTTCCAATGCCAACGGACAGTAAATACCTAAATGTGGCTATTTATATACGAGAAGCAAATGCAAGGTACAAACACGAGCAAAATAGTGTAAAGAACAGCAAATAAATAATAGGAATTGGCAATTTTGAGTAAATTAATTTTCCGATGTAGATATTATGCGAACAGAGAAAACATTATTTATGCGGATGCCTAATACAATATGATTTTAAAATTTAAAAGCGGAAATACTTATGAAATTTTCAAAAATATACTTCCCAGAAATTGAAAAACGAACCGATGCTTATTTAACGATAAATAACTTTTAACTGCCTTATTTATTCAAGGATGAAATGTAATATAATAAGAAAAGTTGAATTCATAAGTATAAAAAATATTTTAAAATGTCGTAGTTATGCGGAAAAGTGATAACTTTAGCCACTGTCTGTGTGTTTCTTCCAATCAAGTTGAAAAACACAACAATATTGAACATTGTTAAGAATCTTAGCGCTTTTTCTTAGTTTTGTTTAAATAAACAAATTGATTTAGCTTCTAATTGAGTGAAAAATAATTATTATTTTCTAGAAATAATTTTATTGAATTTGGTCCGTTTATATAATTGTTTACAACGTAATACCGGAACATTAAGCATGCTTTTGGAGATTTTGGAAAAATTAATTACTTTTTACAAAAGGTTTCTGAATCAATAGTTACAAATCGATACACATTAACCGGCATTTATAGCGCTACTTTCGCGAACGCTAATTGAAGTGTGCCCTGCTATAGAATTTTAGTTAAAATCTATATCATCAATAAACCATTAGTTATTTTGAAATACTGAGAAAAATAAAAGTATTGGTATATTTTAATAAGACAATTTAATTAAATAAATTTGCCCTAGTTTGTGCACAGCTTGTTATCGACAATTTTTTGATTCAATTTACAGAAAAAGTGGCATAAATTGACAGCAGCATCTCTTGTGTTTACGATTTTTACTATCTTATGTTCATCATTGACATTCCATAGAAGCAGTTGTTTCCAATTTGTATTGTCAAAAGATCATGGAATGTCATTAAACATTTCTATGATTGCGGAGGATTGTTTAAATCAAAGCAGGTCCAAAATTTGACTTTATCAAAAATTCAATAAAATATTAAACAATCATCGATTGTGCGATTGGTGAAAAAAATATATAATTAATGATTTTTTAACATAAACGCCAACCCTATTATATATATATATATAT
Organism: Eudiplozoon nipponicum; assembly: GCA_029291075.1. Taxonomy (NCBI): domain Eukaryota; kingdom Metazoa; phylum Platyhelminthes; class Monogenea; order Mazocraeidea; family Diplozoidae; genus Eudiplozoon; species Eudiplozoon nipponicum. The sequence goes on along the minus strand of JAQBSW010010778.1, from coordinate 18,244 downwards.
ATATATATATATATATATATATATATTATGAACTTAGAATTGAACAAAGAGGCTAATTTAAATGGTGCGTAGCCTACAATCTTAAATATGTATATAATAGGATTGGTTTTGATAATTAAAATACCACATTTTAATTCGAGGTTGCTAGCTTGAGATCAATACAAATTTTTTTTGTTCTGACAAATTACAGACATAACAATATCACCGTCAGTGTGTAATGGAGAAAATTAAGTCACATCTTCAATATATGGCACTTTTCCTTAAATTAACAACTTAAGAACGTATGTGCATTTAATGAGACAGACATAACAATATTACCGTCAGTGTGTAATGGAGAAAATTATATCACATCTTCAACATATGGCACTCTTCCTTAAATTAACAACTTAAGAACGTATGTGCATTTAAATAAAAACAACACTTGCTTCATTTGTTTCGTGAAATGCATCTGATGAAGATCTACGGTAATTTAGATCGAAATATTATGAAAAAATGAAAATTACTGGAACAATGAAAGCTGCGTTAGTCAAAACGCAGATCAGGTAATTTTAAATAAAAACAAATTGCATAGCAGGAGATTAAAACCATTGGTTGAGATGTACAATCTAGAAAATTAAAAATAACTTCATATATAATATAATACAGCACAAAAAATAACTAATAATCTTTTAACATATTGAAATGTCATAATTTAAAGCAAGATTAACTTCATAAGAAAATTAATTATTGTTATTGGATAATAAATGAATTTGTTATAATAAAATATAATTTCTTTTAACTAGCTAAATTGTCGAACAGTAGCTTTGTAGGTAAAATGTAAATTTAATCTGTATATTGTATCAAAATTCACAATATTTCGTCTTTGAAAAACAAATTGGAATTGGAATTTATTAGTTAATTCGATATTAATTTCAATATAGCGTTCAACTTAAAGATAAATAGAACTGATTAAGCGGTTTTATCAGAAGTTTTGCTAATATCAAATAACACCAAACAATATGCCGTCTAAATTTAATATAGAAAAACACAAAATCTGTGATTCGCATTTATAAAATGATATATGTGGTACCTTAATGAAATATGTCTTGAAGTTACATGATATAAATTTTAAGAAGGCATCTCTATACGCCAAAATTATATCGAAAGTACAACACTATAAAAGTGCGCAATTTCACGTTGAATCAAGTGCAAAGACTTAAATGGTTTGCATTATTTTTTTTGCGTTAGAGATTGAAAGATGGAATGGCTTTATACAGTTAAAGTTTCATAGCTTAAAAAGTGAGTTTCATGTTCGAATATAGGTCTGGTATATCAGATTTAAAAAATGAGAATTCATTAACACAACGATGTACGTTTTGTATATAATAATTTTGAGCTACATGAATTGTAACATATTCTACAGTACCTTAAGTATAAATGCTGGTTTAATTTGTTTCATGAACATGTAATTTGTTTTAATTTCGGCATTCGGGTAAAGAAAAAAATTGTCGGAGACAAAAATAGGAAAAGTTAATGCCGCTTTGCAAAAAACCGTGTTAATCTCCATGACCTTTCTAATCTCTATTTGTAAAAATCTGACACATTCTAATTGCGACCAGTTAAAGTGAGGTCATATGGAAAGAATATGTGCTGATTCATCTATGCGAAAATTTGACGGTGTTTCCAGTATCGTTTGTGGTCTTTTTAAGTCATGCTTCGTTAATTCTATAAACTATATTAAGAAGCTAGAAATAAAACTAATTCAATTTAACCTAACATGTATCAAAATTTAACAAAACAACTGAAAATCAAACATATTGATATATTTTGACCTATCTTGATCATAATTACAGCACCAAAGTATCATAAACAACGAAGACCTTCACACAGTGTGCCTTACAGAAAATCAGATATTTGGCTTTCATCCCATGTTATCACTCAAATATTGTAATTTACTGCAAATGTCGAAAGCACAATTTCTGTTGAGTCACGAACATATTTCGTCAGATTTCAATAAGTTAAAAAAATAAACAAATATTGAGTGCGCGGATGTGAAAACAATTTACTAAATCAAGTTTGCAAAGTTGATATAAACACCAATCCGAGTGTTGTTAACCAGTAACAACACAACAAAAAACAACTGACATGATCCGTCATTTCATAATGATCACGAGGGCACGACGGTAAGTTGAACAACACGGATCAAAACACATTGTATATATAAGTTAAGGAATATCAGATACACAACCCTTATCCTAAGTATTCTTGCTTACAATTTACTAAACTGGAAATTGTTGCCACATACATTCTCTGCCATCGCGGAAAAAAACATATTAACCTGTTGCGTAATGAATAAATAATATGTAATTATGCAATACCTTTTGAACGCGAGCCTTAAGGAAATTCATAGTACCCTTTCCATGTGGAAAATAAAAAGACATTTTATCCGATACCAGAACTGATTCTATCTCATTTACTTCTCAAGAATCAAAAAATTTAAATCTCTTTATATATAAATCGAAAGGCAAAGCAAGATTGAAAAAATATAAACATGGAGAAAAGTGTGAAATAAGGTAAAACAAACAAGTGCGTGCGTCCGGCAACAATTTGTTAATCCATAATTCTTCGTATGTGGCTAAAGATGTTTTGTTATTGTCTTTAATAATTATTTTAAATGCTACGTCTGGAGAACATACATGCCATGCTTCAACGTGTTATCAACAGTTCGTGGCTGCTTTTCAAGAATTGAAATGTCACTTAGTCAAGATTCAGAAGACAAATAATATAATAAAGCAATTAATAATTTAATGTCTAATGGCTATCCTAGAAAATTAATTAAATCAACCATTAAACTGAGAGGTAAACAGAAACAGACCTATTTTGGACCAGAAAAGAAAAGTCAACCCAAAAATCCCATTTAAGGGGGATCCAATTTCCCGAATAGCACAAATGAAAGTTGAAGGACCATTAAAACGCACATTTAATGCAGCTAAATTTCACGTGTTATCTAAGGTAACGCCCTTGCCGTTACCAGCAATCAAAGAGAAACAGCCGTTAATGTCGACATCAAATATTATTTACCACTATACATGCGCAAGTTGTCAATCAATTTACGTAGGCTGATCAATTTGACGAATATTTACTAGAATTGGAAAACAATGCAACTTAAACGCCCGTTTCAAATCAAATGATGAATACACATTTGCAATTGCGATAGAAATCTTTGAATCCGCACACATATGCTCTCCAGACGTAGCATATAAAATAATTACGAAAAGCAATAACAAAATGGAGTTAGCCGCATACGAAGCTTTATAGATAAACAAATTGTAGCCGCATTTATGCAAGCAGGAGAAGCATGTTCAGGCATTGGGCTCGAACTGGAGGTGACGCACGCAATTGATTGGTTTTCCTCATTTCACACTATCTCCATGTTTAAATTTTACTATTTTGTTTTGTATTTTAATCTATGCATAAAGAAATGGAAAAGGTACTATGAATTAAACAATAATTGAATATGCGGATGAGGCTTAATCGTTAAACTAATATACATGTGGTGAAAGTTTAAAAGTATAATGATTATGACTGCAGAGAAATTGGGCACATATTTCCAGAAATGGAAAATCGATGTGAGACTACTTGAGCTAAGATCAGTATCTGATACACCATACCTTATATCTGCACTAGGATTCAATCCTCTTTGTGCAGTTTATCGCGGTCGAAACACACAAGTACACTTAATCGATGGTTGCTTTGCAATGTTAGATACAATAGGATTAATGCTTATCTAAAGCTCAGAAATAATTTCAATCCATAATAATGTAATTTTGTTCAATTAATCAAAAGAATATGTGTGAATAAAGATAAATCGTTGATTTGTGTTTAAATTTGTTTAAATTCCAAGACCGACAACGAAACCTATTCAAGTGGTGTCTGTATAACAAAACAAACATCAATTAACATTCTTTTATGTTTTATGAAAAAATGCCACCGATGTAAAGAAAATCATATTATTTCAGCCACATTTTATGCATGATGCGATTCCTTAGTAATATTTTCAAATGACTTTAATTAAATTGGCAATTATTTTTACATTGATATGATTAAAAAGCACTTTGATAAATATTTTGCAGCATAAGCACAATAATGTATTCTAAACCTAAAATTATATTGGTTAAATAATTTTAATGCTGCTTGTAAATATCTTTCTGTAAAACCGTACATTTCTGGTTGTGTTTCGAGTTACTGCATTCATGATGTTGAAACGTAAACTTGTTACATTTTAATAAAATGTGTATAAATTATTTTAACTTTGGGTGTATTTTGCACTTTCGGAACAGCTTCTCTTTTACAAATTTACGTCTTTTACTTTTTCCCATTTATTGTTTCCGCAAATATATTTTCGTTGGATTTTCTGGTGTGCAGCGCCTTGTTCGTGATTTAGTAGTACTTGTGTCAGGTTAATGGCATAACCAAGCAGGTTGCTCTTCAAACCGAAAGTCCTGGAACATGGTATTTTACATTAATAAAACAGAATCTGTTTCAGATAAGACAACACCTTTAACACATTCATGATTATGTAGCACAACCATCTTACTAACTGCACGTTTAACTCGTAATGAATTATAAATATCTATATTTCCGTAATGCGTTGTCATAATATATATCTTGCGTAAGTAAACCATCAAATCTACATTTTTGCAATGCTTTCGTTAGTAATGATCAAATTTTGCGAATTGTAAGCAACTCTGCTTTCAGTAAAAATATTCGTGACCATGTGAGTCGCACAAAATATCCACACGAGACATGCATTTAAATAATGCAATGCTAATTTAAAAATAAAAAAATGAGATTTTTTCAAACAATTTTACAAACATTTGCAAAATACTTTCTTTTGGCATAAACACAAATTCCGCCTGGAACAGAATTTCGCTAACACAAATTTATTTTTAGACTACAGTCATTATGCTTCGAACATTAACTTGACATTTTATTTATTATTCGTGCACTTAAGGGAATGTTTCAAGTGTAATTTTTTTTAAAAATTATAAATGTGTTACAAGATAAAATTAAAATTGTAACAATAAAATACTTAATCAGTTAGATAAAATATTTTTCAATTACATTTTACTTGTTAGATTAATAAAAGAATATATTAAGACAAACAATGCATAAAATTTCAACCTCAATATGTAATTAACTCTATTATAATATCTTGAAGTTCTCATCTTAATTCTGTTCAAAAACATATCCCTTAGAGAATTCTCCGGTAAAGATGTCATTTGCAAGGCATAAATTATTGTAATATTACGCTTGATAAAAAAATCTAATTTGCATGCAATATATGATGCCTTGCTCGTCCTTTCGGCCTACACAATCACGAAATACCTGTTCTTATTTACGAGCAAGTGAAACTCTTTTGCATTTTAGAATTTCTCTATACAATTCTGGCTTAGAGTTTTATTAAACACACTGCTAAAAATTTCCATTGTCGCACGTTAGATCCAAATTTGATCCAAAATGTAGTTTGGTTGAATAAATATATTTTTTGTTGGTACATTGCTGCAGCAGCAATTAATTTGTCAATTTATATACCCCTACACTTCAAATTGACATATCCAGTTTAATAAATTTATATGTATAAATATGAAGTGTCAGGACGTAATGTAGGGTTAAAGTTTCGCATCGATACTAAACTCCAATCTGCCTCCGCAATTTCCAAATACCCAGTTGGAGATGTTCACTGCCGAATTCGCATAGTTGTGTACGCAAAAATAGTTAATACATGATCATTGAAATTTCTATAATACCATGTTACTGTGGTTTTCGAGCTGGTCGACAAGGACATTTATGTCCAAATTATGACTCATAATGATTATAACCTCCTTTCTTGGTAGAATTTTATCTTCATCTCTTTTAATTTAGAAACTGTATAGATGAAATGATAATTCAAACGGTATTCTACATAGCAATGAATAGATAGTTTCAAATTGATATGGAAAAAATTATATTATTTTTTTGCTAGAATTTATATAATTTTCTCGGCCTTGTGTTTCTTTAATGTGAATTTTCATACTTGATTTGTGCGTATAAAAAAGCGTCTGTAGAACATTATAATATTTACTATTGAAATAATATTATTCATATCCGTTGCAGTCATATTTTACTATTCTATAGACATTGTAACTATTTTAATTTGAATTTTTTAAATGTTCTAAATATACCATACGAAATTTGAGCATTATATGCATTAAACAGAAATTAGTATGATTCAATGTAAAATTTCCGTATGTTTGAAATCATTATATTTTGTACGCCTTATAATGTAATATAAATACTTACTTTGGCAAAATGAGTAAATAATGAATATTATCAATGCACTGAGGCCATTATATTATGTACTGCTATATACATCTTTGGGAAGATTGACATATTTTTTAACGTGTAGTATAGCATGCCAGGTGACAAGTTAGTTTTTATAATGGCACAATTTTTAACCAAATAAAACATGAAAATTTGTCGAAAGTCCATGTATCTATCCGTTACGTAATATCTGACAACTCAAACAATTAAAGACCGGTCCAGGCAATGACACAAAAATACATTTTGCAACCAAACCGGAACGATTTATTACTGAAATATCGTCTACTAATGTTTTTGAGAGTAATGTAAAAGTTAGTGTCATATAATTCCCAAAGTTGCGAATTCTGCGTTAACTTACTATGCTTGATATGTTCGTAACTTGTAAGATTTGTAAAACTGTGAATTCGGAGATGGGCAGCATTTTGCCAAATCAGCTTTGGCAACTTGTTATTCCATAGAAGCCTTACACCGTGGTGTCGATCGACACCTCTAATCACTCTCTCTTCGCAATCACGTCACTATTCCATTCACGTATTCTTTGTTGTAACGAACTGACATACATGCAATTATATATTAGGCATGCGGTAAATAGGAGAAATTTATTTATTAACATATGTAATATATAACCCTTTGAATGCAAATATTGAAAAATCGGCATCTAAATTTCATTAAATTAACAAAAACCTCTTTTATGTTTATGTACTAATTTACTAAATATAATATATAAATTTTAATCGTAGCAATTACATACAATATAAACATTAAAACAATGTAATGCTTAAATTTATGAAATGTAGCGAACTGTGTGGTATATTCGATTTTCAGCATAAAAATTTGGTTAATTAGCATGTTCTAGCAACTAATTTTATTTAGGATATTAATTAATGTCTCTGAATTAATATTGCAAACATTCGATTTTGCCCAATATTTATATTTGGCAATCAACACAAGTAGAAAATTACTATAATTTATGAATTAACGCGAAACATCTTAATTTGTTTAAATTTATTAGACTACCGAAATCAAACTGTCACCATATCACGAGTAGAATATGGACAAAAATTAGATACAGTCCTTTAGGTCAACCCACTGGGTTACGCCAAATAATTTTTATATTGAAACGTTTACTAAAAGTTTTACTTGTATGATACTGGCCTTTTTCAAAATGCTTGTGATGGTATTATCTAATTTTACCAAATTGCTAAAATTTGTCTCCATAGTCAGTTTTAAAACAATTTTATTCCATATTGCAGCGTTAATTGTAACGATTCAAACCCGAATGTTTATTGAACATTTATTGTGTCTTACTTTATTCTTAATAATTTTTTTGGTTTAATTGAATGCCATGGGGAATTTATAAAGAATAAAATTTATACAAAGATGGTGATTGGCAGTTAGTTGCAATTATTGTAACAGCTCACAAAATATTTCGTGTTTAATGAAATTAACGTATTGCTTGTAGACTAAGAATAAGCATTAACTTACTGAGTAAACCTTAAAGTTTATCCAATTAACTCAGGTATATGGAATGAGATGTGGTGACTTTATTCAAGCATCAGCTCGTTCTCTTGCGGCATTAGTTTTCTATATTGCCTCTGCTTATAAGACTTTTTGGTTTCACAAAATGAAGTATATTAAAAACAAAACTTCTTTGCAACTTCTGCCAAATTAATTAATTATATAAAACTAAGCTATCATTTATTACAAGGTTTATGATATAATTGATAAATATCGTAAAGGACTCCTTGATAGAAAACACTAGTATTATATGCAAGCGAAAAAAATAATAAGAACATACTTAATTAGATGTAAGAAATATTTTGGATTCCTTTGTTTGTTTTTTTGCGCTATGGTGACGATCAATTATATTTAAACCCTATTGATTATTGAGCAAAAAGTTTAATAAGATATAGCAAAGCTGTTAAGATCCACTTAAATTATGAAAAACATATGAGAATTTACAAACATACGCGATTTAAATAATAAATCTAATAATAAAATAAAGTTATTGTTGTAAATTTAACCACAAACAACTGTTAGCCAAGATTCTGATGTGCGATGAACTTTACAATAAGTTTAGCCTTTCGCGCTTAGTTGACAAATATTATAAAATCGATAGACCAAAATAAAAATTGTGGACTCTTGTTAAGGTATTAAAATCTTGCTTGGTCAATGCTATTTCAAATCAATGCCCTATTATCACCGAAACCCATATGAACGAAACACTAGATGGCTTCAACATGATTGTTAAAGCGAACAGCAACCTCACATTTTTACTCGGCATCCACTACATCTATCATGCTACGTTAAATACTGCCCTAGCTAGATCCTTTGGTAGATTTTAATCCACGCAATAGAAATTTGTTTTAATTCGGCAAATTTTTACTTTAAACTCGATTGGCTGTCCTGTCTAAACTAAACATATATAAAGCGAGAAAATTTGCCATTTATTTTATTTTCACAGCTGAGTTGTCTATACATGATCAGAACGTGTGTGTAAACGTATAACTTTAACTTTAAATTGAAGATGTACACGCAAAAAATAATTAAGCCATGTCTACTCTACGGAATTAGGTAGTCGATAAGCCTATGTCCGCAGTCGCATGAGGGTGCAAAACAGGCCATTTGGCTATATATAACCTCCCAGAAATATGCAGGATTGTCCAAAACATTCAGATATTTCACATTATGTTTTATTGCACCAAAAGAATTATTTTCTTTGTTTTGAACACTGTACCGTAGAGCCATATCCATTCTACTTTTGCAAAACATATGAAACTCTGAGTGTTCATTCGCATAATCCTACTCTGCAATAACATTGCCATTATACTGTTTGAAATACCAATTTAAATATCTGAGTGACTCTGAAGGGAAATATTATTTTTAAATTGCTCAGGGTTATATGTAGTTTATATATATATATATATATATATATATCAAGGTCCTAAACTTCAAATCCAAATTATTTCCCGAAGCTGATGAATAATGCGATTTGGCTGGTAAGTTAAACTATAATTTAAGATAAATACCTAATTTTCACCTAAAGGAAAGGCTTTCTACTAAAGCATAATTTATTATATAGCTCAGTTTGCGAAGTATACGACACGGATTCTAAAGTGGATAGAATATCAGACACCGAATCAAATGTTCTCCAGCTCAAGCCTTTTTTGTGGTAAGTTTTGGAAAATACTTGAAATATTTCCAATTAAGTTAGAAATCAGTTTTTAAGATATATTGCTTTTGCTACCTGATATAGTATGTAGTTTATACCGCTCAAATATAGATAGTCAAAGTCATGCCTTTAGGCTACAAATAAAAACATTTTCTCAGAATAGCCTACTACCTGTTCTATAATGACAGATTTGTGTGGCTTGTAGGATGTTTAAGTCTAAGAAGATGACAAATATGTTCCATCTGAAAGTAAGTCTAGCCGAAGGCTTCATTTGTTTTATGACGTAATATTTATTGCAGTATGCGTTTCGGGTGGCTTAATGAATTAGAATATCAGACAATGAAGCAGATGTGGCTCATTTCAAACCACGATTGTGGCCAAATTCTGGACAGTACCTGAAGGGTTCCAAATAAGTAAGAAAGCGGTATAGTTAGTGAATTAACTATGTAACCTGACGCAATTTTTATAGTCGATTTCTGTTGATGATGACATAAAATAATTTTCTATCACCATTGTGAATCGTCCAATTATACTCACTATTTACAATGATGTCAAAATGATTAATGTTAATCTGTAACAAATCAGAATGTGCTACCATAAAAAAATGTTGAAGTTTTGCGCCCAAAATTATAGTCAACAAAAATAAATAAGCATGTCTCTTATTCGTAATTATTGTGCCTAGAATAAAGTGAACGCTAGTATAACAAAAGACTCGAAAATCTTTGTAACGAAGCTCAACTTAATCACAACTTCACCCCTAGTCAAATTGTGAGTATACAACTTAAATGAACGAAAAGGACTTTTATAAACAATTATCTAATTAGCACAAATGGACACTAGTCTTAAATTAACAAGATGAGCACTAGTACACTCATCATTCATACTAAAATATAATCAAATAAATGCCGAAATTAAAGCGTCCTTAAAAAAGGCCAATTCCTTTTGTTTGCACTACGGGAAGTTTGATATAAACCATCACCAAAATTGATGCCGTTTACGTCAAGTTTAATTCAAATTCGTGGATAGGGTCTTGTTCTTGTTACTTGAGTGAATACTGAAATAGTTTCTTTCATGCTATTTTGCTTTTGTGTTCTGATATATTAGTTGACAATGAAAATTTTGAGGTTTCTTGTCCAAATACAGAAATGAAATGTAGGCTGCAATCAAACAGTGTATACCAGTTTATGATTTATGTTATATTTAATCAGAAATAATTTGGGACCTCGCACATAAAAAGTAATACTAATGGAGGTGTGGTAAGCAAGTCGAACTGTTCACCAATTCGGTAATATGTTACCTGAATGTTGGCCAAAAGATTCGTTTTTTAAACAATATTCGCATATCATCAATCCAGGTTGACTCAAAATATGGTATTAATCACGCGTCTAACGCTAAGGGTCAGGTTTGAGCCAAATTTAATTGGTCAATTCCTTTTCAATTTAATAAGCGCTGATCTCCGCATCGCCTCACATGAAAGTAGTAAATATAAATTGGTACCTTCGTCGTCATAATAAGTGTTTGATGTCTGTTTGTTTAATGAAAGATGAACAATCGTCCACCACACTGTCTTTGCATTTTACACGAGTGATGCTAAAATAAAACCGATTGAGACGAATATTCTGCCGATTTATCCTTTGTGAACAATTTTGAGAACCTTTCCATCAAACCTTCACTAGCGATACATTGTACCTCTTCACTTCGAAGAAACGAAACATCAGATCTTGTTCAAATTGGAGGCAAGAGTCGTCCAAGGTTATAAGTCATATTACTAATGCCAAGTATTCCTTTTCTGCAGGTTTCAAGTTTCTGGAATAAATTGAAATGTGGTGCAGTTTGCTATCGATTTCTTGTTATAATGTACCACACAGAACCACATCAGTTAAACGGCAGACAATTTTAACAGCACATTCGTCTGAACAGTATGTAATTTTAATACATCCAATCATAGGCTAATTGGTTAGGTCATATCGCAGTCGCTGGTGGACCTCAGGGATTTAACCCCTTGAAAATATTTAGTCAGCCATGCATGTGGTTTTACTCTCATAGGAAAAAGAGTTCAATAATATTTTAAAATACCAAGAAATCAACACAATTCTTAAGTGATCGTAGGTGTTGAAAATTTTTTGATAATCTCAACTTTGGTTTCTACGATATTTATAACGTCATATATGATCGATTACCCTAGGAACTTCACTAGTTTTCGTGCCAATATACTATTTTACATGTTCCAAATGAGACCAAACAAATAAATATGAGCGAGAGAATCTTTGATATCGGTTGAATCTTGATCTAAATCATAAACTTAAGAAAGGGTACTCAAAAGTTTATAAAACCTCATTCAAAAAATGTACATCATGCATTGCACAGAAAAACTGTATGCGAGGATAGTCAAATAATCAAAGAGAGGTAATGATATCTGTCTAAGTTATGCTTTCTTCATCTAGCGGTATCCGATGATATGCTGATTTAAGTTCAATAAATAATAATTTTTATTTCGAACAAATCCATCAATTATATTCTTCGCAGCGTTTCATGTGATAACGATCAGGAATTTTAACTTATTTTAGAGGCAAGATAATCAACACAAAAACTTCAATTACCAAAGTGTTACTTGGATTGCATGTGTTTCAGAGATGCCTATTGACTAGAACTAGCACTGATAATACTATTCTTCAGCATCTGGCCAAAAATGACTATGACAGCCTGTGAAAGTTTCATTTGTATTGGTCGAGCTTGGGCCAGGACTGGTGGACATTCAGTTGATAAATTGTGCCGTCTAGTCAGACTATTTATACTGATGGAGTGCAATACTTTAATTCACATTAGCTTGGGAGAACATTTCACCAGTTTACGTAGTGCGTAGATGAGAGAAATAAATAAACAATCGTCACTGCCAACAAAGGTACCGTGCAATACGGCACATCCTCGCCGACATACATAGCGCAGACCTAGTAATACTACGAATTTTTTCAATTTTTGTGTTCTAATTGATTGGCTGTTGGTGTCCTTTTACTATATATCAGTGTTGCCTCTTATTAGGAAATTACGCATTACTACGATAAAGGAGCAATAAATCAATCTCAAAGGGATAATTAAGAACTATTAACGACGCGGTTTGCTGCGGAACATAAATAATGCGCACAGGCCTTACTTCCGCTATACGTGTGATTGAGGGCCTGTGCTTCGTTCTCTTTTCAATTGTCTGCTTGCCATTGCGAAATTTGTAAATTATCAATTGCCGCTTCAATTGCCTCAGGACTATCTAATGAACTAGTGGGTAAACCTAACTTATTGACACATAAGAGCTGTGACATGTAGTTTAAAATTTATCCTCAATACTCAAAATTTACACTTTGGTTAAATAAACAAAACTAGTGACTAATTCAAAGACAACTTAAACTTCCAATGTTCGTTAAACAAACACTTATATTGCAGCCAATGTTAGTTTACTTATATTGGAAGTTTGGCAAATATGACCAAATTTAAAATGTGTCTAAAAGCCTACAGTAATTTAGATCCAATGTTAATACAATTAAGAATTTAAATTTTCATATACGAAATATAATTTAAGTAGAACTTTATACACGCCTTAAGTAATATTTTAAACTTACATTTGAATTATTGTTCTGTTGTTAATGGCAGTCCATTTAAAATTTATCAATATAACACCAAAGAAATTTATTGCTTCTGTTTGATCAGAAGTGAAAAATGTAAACTTTTTAAACATAACTTAAATTATTTATTTGCAATTATCCTTAATAAGTTAAAAATTTTCTTAAGTAAGAATTGTTCGTGTAGGGTGATTTCGCATGTAATTATATTTGGCCGGTTTCTGCAGGTAATGAAACTCTGATAAATAATTTCTCAAGTATATATGTAACGAACTGCATCATTGAATGAAAAAAAACCTTATTGATATTAAATATTGATGATTTTTTACCTGTTTCATTATGATAATTATAATATGCTCCATAATTTTATTACACCATTTAAATCAAAGCTCATTCACAAACCTAACCAAATTCAAACGTCAGTGCCAAAAAAACGAGAAAAAATATTTTGTGAGCTATAAAGCACACAATTTTGTCTTTAAAACAAGACTGCTTTATAAATTGAAGTTCTTACTTTTTTCGCCATGCAAAAACTTAATTTCTTTGAACCAGCTTTTGAATTGATAAAATATATTTGTGATTTTTTCCGAAAGATACACAATATTTCATTAGAACAATCATGTTTTATATTCATTTTTTTGTATAAAGATTTCCCGATAAAAAAAAATTGATTTTATTTGCCGATTATTTAAAAAAAATCCATCATAAGGTCCCCTGACACATTTTGGTGTTGCTTAATACATCACAAGTGATAATTTATTGTTTTCATTCATTATTTTTATTATGGCATAAATGAATGCCTCTTGAGCCATATATGTTTACCATTAATAAAATTTATACAAACGAATTCTGAAATGAAGAATATTTTTATTATCTGATCGTGGGTTGACAACTCAGTTACAAAAGGTGATTTTCTTATCGACACATTTAAACTCAACTGAAATATCTGAAAACTGAAATTGCAAAATTGTAAATGGAAATGTGTATAAGTTTGATTTAGTGCTGACACCATACCAAAAACTACAAGATGCGAAACACGTACATGCAAGTATACACAAAAAACAATATTAAAACCATATTTCAAAAAATTTCCACTCTTCATCGTGAAATTTTGAATAAAGAACTCTTGAAGTTGTGCGGACCAACACTGTTTCATTAATAAAATTCATCCAACGGTAATATGTTTCGTAATAACACTTTAAAATATTACTCCAATTTTCTGAAAATTTTTGGTTGTGGATAAATATAATGATAGATATAATTGTAGCCTAGGAAACGCAGGCTATTTGTAATATGTTTATCTGTAGGCAAACTGACTAGAGCCGTGTTTCATTATCTCCAACAATGATATAACATGTAATTAGAAAAAATCCGTTCAACCCACCAGAATTCTTGTTTGATCATATTAAATGTTAAATACTCTTTTCAATTTAATTTAATTCCTTTAACGTGACAGTACACAGTGCATGAATTTGGTTCTACGAACACGCATTGGAAAATTCTTTTACAATTCTTCAGCTATCAATTTCATTACAAAAATTGTAATTCAATCGATATTGCTGTTATATTTCAGGCCAAAGTTTTGTCAGGTAGTTAAAATATTTCCTGTCATGTTCTGGTTGAACTCTTTATTAAAGAAAAGTTGAATTGTTCTTTAGACAAAATTTCCCAACTTCTGATACACAATAAACTTATTTTCATTTAATTTGACACATAGCTAATTAAGCTCATTGTCAGTCGTACATAATTTCAATTTTCCGCCTCTGGTGGTCTTCAATAGAGCATGACGACTAAGTGGCTAACGAGGATCAAATTACGTGGAATATATTAATTATAGAAATCCATGCACCTTGTATCATCGCATACATTGTAATTGACTGCGAATGTTAGATGCATCGTTTCTTTGCATTAACAAATATTGAATATGCGCAGAATTTGACAAGCATAGAAATTACGCATATAATCATTACTGATTCCGTAGGTGGTACTAATGAAGTTTTACATCAAGTTTTCCATCAATAAATATTTTAAATTTTTCAGTTCGTTTCAACGCCTCATAAGTATAATTGTCCAATGTTTTCTAACTGTCACTGAAAGCAGTTTATAGAAATAGCAATAAAGCCAGTGGGAGACAGGCATACCCTGCTAAGAGTGAAAATTAAAAGAGTAATTTGAATTTATAAATAAATCACGCATTGAAGCGTACAAGTATTATAGAGAAGATTTATAAATCAAATAATAAATTTAGTTTAAATTGTTTCATTTCTTCTTACTGGTAGATTTATAAACTTAACTTTCTTTACACTAGATAAGTGTGTTAAATGTACGTACGTGTGTGCGTGTGTGCGGCTGATATTGCACACTCGTCGAAATGAAATTAATTGGATATATGTGAAGTTAGATAAAACAAATGTGGATCGCAGGGTCAGGGTATACCTGATCCAAAACTTAGTAGGAAACTAAAAAAAACAGTAACATTAAAATACAATTTAAGCAACATGTTAACAGAAACCCTTAACCTAGGCACTGAACTTCTTTGCAAAGGCTAGACCATTGGATAGTTAGACACATCAAAAGCCTATGAAATGACATATAAGGCCTTTAACCTCATTTTGGAAGAAGGGATCATAGAAATCTATGAAAATAAAGGCATGGTAAGTGATCAGATCTTGCACATGATACAGTAGAAACAGGACAAACAACTAGGAGGTAAGGTTGAAGAATACATCAAAATGTGGTCGCAACAGTTCGACACGATTAATTGGAGACTCCATAATGAAACAGCCATGAAAAAGCCTTAGGCTGGATTTGGAATACAGCACTAAATAATGGTAGGAAGCGAAAGTTGCACGAATCAGAATTGGAAACTGGCTCTAGTAAAAGAATAAAAACGTCGAATTACGATTAAATTCAAAATGTCTGGGTATAATAAATTAACGATTTCTTAATTCATTTAAGGATTATTTTATAATTTCATACTTTATTATTTTTTTATACAGTATTTATTAACTTGGGCTCTTTATGGAGAGTGACGTTTTATAGTAGACCTCTACGTGTAAAATGCAACTTTACTTTGTATTATTACTATAAACTTTCTTGCACTTGGCGATTTTCGAATTTATATTACCAACTCGTTTAATTTAACGTACTCTCTCAATTAAAAGCTTGGTTTTTACTTCCTATTGATAATTTACCGTGAAAATTTCTGACTGGTGCATTCGTAGTATCTTGCCTCCTTCCTTATCTGAATGCCGCTCGAAAATACATCATTTAAGAAAGTATGTTTGAAAAATTCGTCTGACGTATGTCAAGAGGAATAGACATTAATCAATTTAAGCAGGAAACGCACGTGTACATGATATTATATCTTTCGTTTATGTGGATATTTTTACCTTTCTGGTCCCATTTGAACTAACCTGTTAGTAGGCACGCAGTAAATAATCATAACTTGATATATTAGCTCTCACAAAAAAACAGTATATAACCGTTATTCCCTTTAATATCTCTTGAATTAGTACACAGGTGTAGACTATTAAATGCAGCTAATAGTTTCTCTAAACTTACTAAACGCACACATACAGGCATAGCGTACGCTTATTTCGTTAATTGCCAGGAGTTTTAATTAGATCAATACAATTTCCCATGCAGTAACTGATTGCGTCTTATTCTTAAACAATTGCGTAAATGCACACAGAGGCATGGCGTAAGTTTTTCCAATACATTGTCAATTGGTGCTATTTGTTCATTGTCATTTCACCTCGGTTTGTTTACACAGGCAGACAGTTATGCATAAGAGATCTAAAATTAAGTATGAATGTTGTCCTTTAAATTATTGCAATGGAAACAGGAATTTGGCAGCATCTAATTTATTATATATCGAAGTTAGACATGGACCGGACGATGCATTCAGTAACACAGAGCTGTCACAGTTACTCAAACAGGATATTCTTAACGCAGTTTATCGCACAGAATGAAGAAAATTTGTTTTGTTGAATCCACATGTCAATGTTAAAAACATTATTAGATAATGAATACCCTGGAAAGTTTGTTTAAGCAAACATTAGGCACAAAAAACGACGAAATTGCAATGAAGGCGTACACAAACAAAAGACGATACCTATCAGCATCATTCAGAATATCTGAGATACCTTGATGGTAAATTCTTAGTTATAGATAAGGAGATCTAAGCGACTGATATTGTTAAAGATTTTAACATTTTGATAATAACATTCAGTTAATTTTTGAGCATATCAGACTAACACACTGTTCTCCCTGGAATTATTCCCACGGAAACAGGAATTTCGCAACATCAAATTTATTGTATATCGAATTTAGACATTGACTGAAAAATGCTTTTATTAACACAGAGCTGTTACAGTTTCTCAAACGGGATATATAAAACGCAGTTTACCGTACAGAATAAAGAAAATTTATGTTGCTGCATCCTAATGTCAATGTTAAAAACACTATTAGATAATAAATACCCTGGAAAGTGTGTTAAAGCAAACATTATGCACAAAAAACAACGACAACCAAAATATCTCCCTGTCGAATTAAACAAAATATGGATATCTCGGATGTGTATTACTCAACCGGTGATTGCTTATACAAAAGACACGTGTTTATCGTACGTGTAAATGGCACTCTCCCTAGGAACGCACATTACAAAATAGTTTATTATTACGAATTGCACAGCGGCTCAGCGCTCAATTACATCGGACTAGCCGATTACAAAAGAAGCGAACCAAAGATCATTTCAACCAAGACACGTTTAGCAAGGGGAAAACGGTTGCGCAATATTCTGAATACAATCCAATTCAGACCGCTTTCTGCGTAAACCTCAGAGCCAAAAACAGAAAAGAATTATGGACAGCGGAGTCTGATTCATGTCAATTTACTAATTCTTAGCTAAATAAACAAAGTTCGTACATGAGCTGTGTGTGTGTGCCTGTTTGAAAACACGCATGCGCGCATTTATGCGAGTCTCAAAATGTACGATTAATTCTGCATGTTTTTTTGTTGTTGAATTTATGTGCTTAATCGAAATTTATTCATTTTGAAAATAATTGATTGCGCGGGTGGTGGTAACAATTCTTTAAATCAAGTTTGCGAGCTTTAA
>JAQBSW010010777.1:0-22751 GCA_029291075.1 Eudiplozoon nipponicum | reverse complement strand
GTTACAACCCAACGAAGATCAATTTTTACAAAGGCTGTGCTCTTTAAGGTCAAATATTCTAACTCTGTCCTTAAACAATATTTCTCTTAGCTGCGATTTTAGGAACAATCTCTTTTAGTTTCAAGCAGTTTTAATCGATATTTCTTGAGCTGCAATTTTATTTGTAATTAATAGTTTTTATAAATAGAGAGAACCGCGCGCGATCCGAGAGGATCACGCGGTGGAATGTGTCATTGCGGATTTATTTCACTTAATTTAGTGTCCACATAGAAGAATGGATTAATAGTTTGACATGAACTGAAAATATTGCAAGTAGTAAGCTAAAGCTTTGTTAGTTTTTTATCCTTGAAGTCTTTAAACAATTTACATCTTCATTTTTAATAACTTTTAACGATGATTTTTACATGTCATCATATGTTTTATTCGATGGTATAAATACAATTCTGTTCAGACATTTGTGTAACAATAACCACTTGTGTGCAAAACATTTTCTCTATAAACATAAATCAGTTTACTATGTTCATATTGTCATGTATTTTTAATCGTTTGACTATTCTAATTACGATCCAGATATTTGTGTAAGAATAACTGCTTGTGTGCGAAACATGTTACTTTATAAACATAAATCACTTTTATTTTTGCCGTCTAGAAGACGGACAATTTAACTTCAGTGTGAATGGCATTTAAATCATATTTTTTCATAAAAACCATTTTTACAGCTGACAAACATATATTCAATTTTGACTAACTGAGAATAGTGGTTAAGATATAAATTTTACATTAAAAAATCTGTATTATTACCATCCAACTCCTTCAATTCAGATTAACAGTGATTTATATTTATGTGCTACATTGTGTGTAATATATACATGAAACCTTTCTTCGGCCTTCTAATATTAACCATCTGAAAAGGAACAGACTGATTGAATGCTCGGGTAGTAATAATAGCAACCATTGAGAAGTAGTAGGGGTACAAAGTCAGGAACGAGAAAGCAACAGCGAAAAGTACCCCTACATTATGGTGCCCCGGTTCGTCGAACTCACAGCCAGTAAGGAATTAATAAACAGCTAGATTTTGAGAAATTCAGGCACTTTCAATGAAGGCCACTACACACGTTATTGCCTCGGAAACGTCTGCACATACCCGCACACAGACGCGACGTTCAGATGGGCGCGGTCACCCTCAACAACTCAGGAGGATCCGCCCATGGAAGGTTCGGAAGACGGGTGGGGTCAGCCTCCTCGGCGACAGCAGAGGCTGAGCACCCCAAATTGTTGGCCGCTCCACGTCTGATGGCTCGAAGCACGTTGCCTTCGCGGTAGAGCGCAATCAAACTATTGTCTTTACAGCGACGGCTCCAATTAAGTCATGCTTCAAACGCCCAAATGCCAGCAATCAATCTCATCGCCGGTTGCCACTATCAACATACTTTCTCATCCGTGACGCAATCTCTGGCGAATGAATTGCCATAGACACTGGATCAGATGTAAGCTCACTACGCCACAATTATCTCGAACCAACCCACCCAGTCGACACCAACAGTCTGACCTGCGCGAATGGCTCCAACATAGCGACGTTTGGGGTACGAGTACACACAATCTCGTTCTCCAACTCAAAATGATGTTTCAAATATCCGTTCATCATCGACAACACGACATGAAACATCATTGGACGTGACTTTCTCGAACACTTCGACCTAACCATCCGTCCAAGAACGCGAGAAATAGAGGAGCCAGTATCAGTGTTGACAGAACCAAAATCCGACGTTATACGGCATGAAAGAGCAATAACATTTCCTGTAAGGTTAGCCCCCTTCATTGTGTACTAATTTTCACTGTCGGGGGGGTGTATGTAACACGCGGCTCCGTGTTACAACCCAACGAAGATCAATTTTTACAAAGGCTGTGCTCTTTAAGGTCAAATATTCTAACTCTGTCCTTAAACAATATTTCTCTTAGCTGCGATTTTAGGAACAATCTCTTTTAGTTTCAAGCAGTTTTAATCGATATTTCTTGAGCTGCAATTTTATTTGTAATTAATAGTTTTTATAAATAGAGAGAACCGCGCGCGATCCGAGAGGATCACGCGGTGGAATGTGTCATTGCGGATTTATTTCACTTAATTTAGTGTCCACATAGAAGAATGGATTAATAGTTTGACATGAACTGAAAATATTGCAAGTAGTAAGCTAAAGCTTTGTTAGTTTTTTATCATTGAAGTCTTTAAACAATTTACATCTTCATTTTTAATAACTTTTAACGATGATTTTTACATGTCATCATATGTTTTATTCGATGGTATAAATACAATTCTGTTCAGACATTTGTGTAACAATAACCACTTGTGTGCAAAACATTTTCTCTATAAACATAAATCAGTTTACTATGTTCATATTGTCATGTATTTTTAATCGTTTGACTATTCTAATTACGATCCAGATATTTGTGTAAGAATAACTGCTTGTGTGCGAAACATGTTACTTTATAAACATAAATCACTTTTATTTTTGCCGTCTAGAAGACGGACAATTTAACTTCAGTGTGAATGGCATTTAAATCATATTTTTTCATAAAAACCATTTTTACAGCTGACAAACATATATTCAATTTTGACTAACTGAGAATAGTGGTTAAGATATAAATTTTACATTAAAAAATCTGTATTATTACCATCCAACTCCTTCAATTCAGATTAACAGTGATTTATATTTATGTGCTACACTGTGTGTAATATATACATGAAACCTTTCTTCGGCCTTCTAATATTAACCATCTGAAAAGGAACAGACTGATTGAATGCTCGGGTAGTAATAATAGCCAACCATTGAGAAGTAGTAGGGGTATAAAGTCAGGAACGAGAAGCAAGAGCGAAAAGAATTACCCCTACAGTATATAGCTAGCGTTTGGTTGGCAGACTACCTATTAGAATGTAAACACCAAATAAAAAAATGTCATCACTAGTAATGGACGGCTTATGTTAAATTTGTTTGACGGATTGAGAGCATGCGTACTAGTTGCGAAGGACAAGTGTCGGCTGTTGAGGGAAAATGTGGCCACTGGTATCTGGGTTTTATAAATATATTTTACTTTTTCTCAGTATTCATTTAGCCTGCGTAGCGCGCTACCGATAAATGCAAATCTCACTGTATATAATTAGCTTTTGGTTGGGCAACTTCCTTATAGCATGTAAACTCCAAATGAAAAATGTCATCACTAGGAATGGACGGCCTAATGTTAATTGTGTTTGACGGATTGAGAGCAAGCGTACTGGATGCGCAGGACAAGATTTGGCTGTTGAAAGAAACTTTGGCCACAGGTACCAGGGTTTTATATATAAATTTTTCTTGTTCTTAGTATTCATCTAGCCTGCGTAGCAAATTACAGATAAATGCAAATCTCATTGTATATAATCAGCGTTTGTATGGCAGACTACATAATAGAATGTAAACTCCAAATAACAAATGTCCTCACTGAGAATGAACAGCCTAATATAAAATATATTTGACGGATTGAGAGCTAGCGTACTAGATGCGAAGGACAAGTTTCGGCTGTTGATGGAAACTTTGGCCACTGGTACCTGGGTTTTATAAATATATTTGACTTTTTATCAGTATTCATCTAGCCTGCTTAGAGAGTTACAAATAAATGCAAATCTCATTGTATATAGCCAGCGTTTGGTTGGCAGACTACCTCAAAGAATGTAAACTCCAAATAAATAAATGTCATCACTAGTAATGGACGGCCTAATATTAAATGTGTTTGACGGATTGAGAGCAAGCGTACTAGATGCGAAGCACAAGTTTCGGCTGTTGAAGGAATATTTGGACAATGGTACCTTTGTTTTAGAAATATTTTTTACTTTTTATCAGTATTCATCTAGCCTGCTTAGCGAGCTACAGATAAATGCAAATCTCACTGTACACAGCCAGTGTTTGGTTGGCAGACGACCTAATAGAACGTAAACTCCAAATAACAAAGGTCATTACTAGGAATGGGCGGCCTAATGTTAAATGTGTTTGAAGGATTGAGAGCAAGGGTACTAGATGCGAAGGAGAAGTTTCGGCTGTTGTGGGAATCTTTGGCCACTAGTACCTGGTTTTTATAAATATATTTTACTATTAATCAGTATTAATCTAGCCTGCTGAGCGAGCTACAGATAAATGCAAAGGTCAGTGTAAATAGCCAGCGTTTGGTTGCGAGACTACCTAATAGAATGTAAACTCCAAATTAAAAATTTCATCACTAGAAATGGACGGCCTAACTTTAAATGTGTTTGACGGATTGAGAGCAAACGTACTTAATGAGAAGGACAAGTTTCGGCTGTTGAAGGAAACTTTGGCCACTGGTACCTGGGTTTTATAAATATATTTTACTTTTTCTCAGTATTCATCTAGCCTGCTTAGCGAGCTACAGGTAAATGCAAATCTCACTGTATATAGCCTGCGTTTGTATGGCAGACTACTTAATAGAATGTATACTCCAAATAACAAATTTCATCACTAGAAATGGACGGCCTAATATTAAATGTGTTTGACGGATTGAGAGCAAACGTACTAGATGCGCAGGACAAGTTTCGGCTGTTGAGGGAAACATTTGTCCACTGGTACCTGGGTTTTATAAATATATTTTACTTTTTCTCAGTATTCATGTAGCCTGCTTAGCGAGCTACAGATATATGCAAATCTCATTGTATATAGCCAGCGTTTGGTTGGCAGTCTACCTGATAAAATGTAAACTCCAAATAAAATAGTTCATAAGTAGGAATGGAGGGCCTAATGTTAAATGTGTTTGATGGTTTGAGAGCAAGCTTACCAGATGCGAAGGACAAGTTTCGTCTTTTGAGGGAAACTTTGGCCACTGGTACCTGGGTTTTATAAATATATTTTACTTTTTCTCAGTATTCATCTAGCCTGCGTAGCGAACTACATATTAATGCAAATCTCACTGTATATAGCCAGCGTTTGGTTGGGAGACTACCTAATAGAATGTAAACTCCAAATAACAAATGTCATCACTAAGAATGGACGGCCTAATGTTAAATATGTTTGAAGGATTGAGAGCAAGCGTACCAGATGCGAAGGACAAGTTTCGTCTGTTGAGGGAAAGTTTGGCCACTGGTTCCTGGGTTTTTTAAATATATTTTAAATTTCTCAGTATTCATCTAGCCTGCATAGCGAGCTACAGATAAATGCAAATCTCACTGTATATAGCCAGCGTTTGGTTTGGAGACTACCTAATAGAATGTGAAATCAAAATAACAAATGTCATCTCTAGGAATAGACGGCCTAATGTTAAATATGTTTGACGGATTGAGAGCAAGGTACTAGATTCGCAGGACAAGTTTCGGTTGTTGAAAGAAACTTTGGCCACAGGTACCAGGGTTTTATAAATATATTTTAATTTTTTCTCAGTATTCATCTAGCCTGCTTAGCGAGCTACAGATAAATGCAAATCTCACTGTATATAGCCAGCGTTTGGTTGGCAGACTACCTAATAGAATGTAAACTCCAAATAACAAATGTCATCACTAGGAATGGACGGCTAAAAGTTAAATATGTTTGACGGATTGAGAGCAAGCGTACTAGATGCGAAGGACAAGTATCCGCTGTTGATGGAAAATTTGGCGTCTGGTACCCAGGTTTTAAAATTATAATTTTCTTTTTCTCAGTATTCATCTAGCATGCTTAGCGAGTTGCAGATAAATGCAAATCTCACTGTATATAGCCAGCGTTTGGTTGGCAGAGTACTTAATAAAATGTAAACTCCAAATAAAAAATGTCATCACTAAGTGTGGACGGCCTAATTTTAAATGTGTTTGACTGATTGAGTGTAAGCGTACTAGATGCGAAGGACAAGCTTTGGCTGGTGCAGGAAATTTTGGCCACCGGTACCTGGGTTTTATAAATATATTTGACTTTTTTCTCAGTATTCATCTAGCCTGCTTAGCGAGCTACAGATAAATGCAAATCTCACTGTATATAGCCAGCGTTTGGTTGGCAGTCTACCTAATAAAATGTAAACTCCAAATAAAAAATTTCATCACTAGGAATGGACGGCCTAATGTTAAATGTGTTTGACGGATTGAGAGCAAGCGTACTAGATACGAAGGAAAAAGTTTCGGCTGTTTGAGGGAAACTTTGGTCACTGGTACCTGTTTTTTTATAAATATATTTTACTATTCTCAGTATTCATCTAGCCTGCGTAGCGAGCTACATATAAATGAAAATCTCACTGTATATAGCCGGCGTTTGGTTGGCAGACTACCTAATAGAATGTAAACTCCAAATAACAAATGTCATCACTAGGAATGGACGGCCTAATGTTAAATGTGTTTGACGGATTGAGAGCAAGCGTACTAGATGCGAAGGACAAGTTTCGGCTGTTGAGGGAAACTTTGGCCACTGGTTCCTGGGTTTTTTGAATATATTTTATATTTCTCAGTATTCATCTAGTCTGCATAGCGAGCTACAGATAAATGCAAATCTCAATGTATATAGCCATCGCTTTGTTGGGAGACTACCTAATAGAATGTAAAATCGAAATAACAAATGTCATCACTAGGAATGGACGGCCTAATGTTACATGTGTTTGACGGATTGAGAGCAAGCTTACCAGATGCGAAGGACAAGTTTCGTCTTTTGAGGGAAACTTTGGCCACTGGTACCTGGGTTTTATAAATATATTTTACTTTTTCTCAGTATTCATCTAGCCTGCTTAGCGAGCTACATATAAATGCAAATCTCACTGTATATAGCCAGCGTTTGGTTGGGAGACTACCTAATAGAATGTAAACTCCAAATAACAAATGTCATCACTAAGAATGGACGGCCTAATATTAAATTTGTTTGACGTATTGAGAGCAAGCGTACCAGATGCGAAGGACAAGTTTCGTCTGTTGAGGGAAAAGTTTGGTCACTGGTTCCCTGGGTTTTTTATAAATATATTTTAAATTTTCTCAGTATTCATCTAGCCAGCTTAGCGAGCTACACATAAATGCAAATCTCACTGTATATAGCCAGCGTTTGGTTTGGCAGACTACCTAATAGAATGTGAAAATCAAAATAACAAATTTCATCACTAGGAATGGACGGTCTAATGTTAAATGTGTTTGACGGATTGAGAGTAAGCGTACTAGATGCGAAGTACAAGTTTCGGCTGTTGAAGGAAATTTTGGCCACTGGTACCTAGGTTTTATAAATGTATTTTACATTTAATCAGTATTCATTTAGCCTGCTTAGCGAGCTACGTATAAATGCAAATCTCACTGTATAAAGCCAGCGTTTGGTTGGCAGACTACCTAATAGAATGTAAACTCCAAATAACAAATGTCAACACTAGGAATGGACGGCCTAACGATAAATGTGTTTGACGGATTGAGAGCAAGCGTACTAGATGCGCAGGGAAAGTTTCGGCTGTAGAGGAAAACTTTGGCCACCGGTACCGACGGTTTATAAATATATTTTACTTTTTCTCAGTATTCATCTAGCCTGCTTAGCGAGCTACAGATAAATGCAAATCTCACTGTATATAGCCAGCGTTTGGTTGGCAGACTACCTAATAGAATGCAAACTCCAAATAACAAATGTCAACACTAGGAATGGACGGCCTAACGTTAAATGTGTTTGACGGATTGAGAGCAAGCGTACTAGATGCGCAGGAAAAGTTTCGGCTGTAGAGGAAAACTTTGGCCACTGGTACCAAGGGTTTATAAATATATTTTACTTTTTCTCAGTATTCATCTAGCCTGCTTAGCGAGCTACAGATAAATGCAAATCTCACTGTATATAGCCAGCGTTTGTTTGGCAGACTACCTAATAGAATGTAAACTCCAAATTAAAAATTTCATCACTAGAAATGGACGGCCTAATATTAAATGTGTTTGACGGATTGAGAGCAAGGTACTAGATTCACAGGACAAGTTTTGGTTGTTGAAAGGAACTTTGGCCACAGATACCAGGGTTTTATAAATATATTTTACTTTTTCTCAGTATTCATCTAGCCTGCTTAGCGAGCTACAGATAAATGCAAATCTCATTGTATATAGCCAGCGTTTGGTTGGCAGTCTACCTTGATAGAATGTAATCTCCAAATAAAAAATTTCATCACTAGGAATGGACGGGCCTAATGTTAAATGTGTTTGACGGATTTGTGAGCAAGCTGTACTAGATGCGAAGGACAAGTTTCGGCTGTTGAGAGAAACATTTGTCCACTGGTACCTGGGTTTTATAAATATATTTTACTTTTTCGCAGTATTCATGTTGCCTGCTTAGCGAGCTACAGATATATGCAAATCTCATTGTATATAGCCAGCGTTTGGTTGGCCGTCTACCTGATAAATTGTAAACTCCAAATAAAATAATTCATAATTAGGAATGGACGGCCTAATGTTAAATGTGTTTGACGGATTGAGAGCAAGCTTACCAGATACGAAGGACAAGTTTCGTCTTTTGAGGGAAACTTTGGCCACTGGTACCAGAGTTTTATAAATATATTTTACTTTTTCTCAGTATTCATCTAGCCTGCTTAGCGAGCTACAGATAAATGCAAATCTCACTGTATATAGCCAGCGTTTGGTTGGTAGGCCACCTAATAGAATGTAAACTCCAAATAACAAATGTCATCACAAGGAATGGACGGCCTAATGTTAAATTTGTTTGACGGACTGAGAGCAAGCGTACTACGTGTGAAGGACAACTTTTGTCCGTTGAGGGAATCTTTTGCCACTGGTACCTGGGTTTTATAAATATATTTTACTTTTTCTCAGTATTCATCTAGCCTGCATAGCGAGCTTTAGATAATAGTATACCTCACTGTATATAGCCAGTGTTTGTTTGGCAGACTAACTAATAGAATGTAAAATCCAAATAAAAAATGTCATCACTCTGAATGGTCGGCCAAAAGTTAAATATGTTTGACGGATTGAGAGCAAGCTTTCCAGATGCGAAGGACAAGTTTCGGCGGTTGAGTGAAACCTTGGCCACTTGTACCTGGGTTTTATATATACATTTTACTTTTACTCAGTATTCATCTAGCCTTCTTAGCGAGCTACAAATAAATGCAAATGTCACTGTGTATAGCCAGCGTTTCGTTGCGAAACTACCTAATAGAATGTAAACTCCAAATTAAAAATTTCATCACTTGAAATGGACGGCCTAATGTTAAATATGTTTGACGGATTGAGAGTTTTTTTTTTTTTTTTTTTTTTTTTTTTTTTTTTTTTTTTTTTTTTTTTTTTTTTTTTTTTTTTTTTTTTTTTTTTTTTTTTTTTTTTTTTTTTTTTTTTAATTTTTATCAGTATTCATCTAGCCTGCTTAGCGAGCTACAGATATATGCAAATCTCACTGTATATAGCCAGTGTTTGGTTGGCAGTCTACCTTGTAAAATGTGAACTCCAAATTATATAATTTATCACTAGGAATGGACGACCTAATGTTATCTGTGTTTGGCAGATTGAGAGCAAGCGTACTAGATGCGAAGGACGAGTTTCGGCTGTTTAGGGAACCTTTGGCCACTGCTACTTGTGTTTTATAAATATATTTTACTTTTTCTCAGTATTCATCTAGCCTGCTTAGCGAGCTCCAGATAAATACAAATCTCAATGTATATAGCCAGCGTTTGCTTGGCAGACTACTTAATAGAATGTTAACTACAAATAATAAATGTCATCACTAGGAATGGACGGCCTAATTTTAAATGTGTTTGACGGATTGAGAGCAAGCGTATTAGATGAGAAGGACAAGTTTCGGCTGTTGAAGGAAACATTGTCCAATTGTACCTGGGTTTTATTAATATAATTTACTTTTTATCAGTATTTATCTAGCCTGCTTAGCGAGCTACATATAAATGCAAATCTCAACGTATATAGCCAGCATTTGGTTGGCAGACTCCCTTGTAGAGTGTAAACCCCAAATAACAAATTTAATCTCTAGGAATGTACGGCCTAATGTTAAATGTGTTTGACGCATTGAGAGCAAGCGTACTAGCTGCGAAGGACAAGTTTCGGTTGTTGAGGGAAACGTTGGCCAATGGTACCAGGGTTTTATAAATATATTTTTTTCTTTTTCTCAATATTCATCTAGCCTGCTTAGCGAGCTACAGATAAATGCCAATCTCACTGTATATAGCCAACGTTTAGTTGGCAGACTACCTAGTAGAACGTAAACTCCTAATAACAAATGTCATCTCTAGGAATGGACGGCCTAATGTTAAATGTGTTTGACGGATTGAGAGTAAACGTACTTGATGCGAAGGACTATTTTCTGCTGTTGATGGAATCATTGGCCACGGGTACCTGGATTTTATAAATATATTTTACTTTTTCTCAGTATTCAACTAACCTGCTTAGCAAGGTACAGATATATGCAAATCTCACTGTATATAGCCAGAGTTTGGTTGGGAGACTACCTAATAGAATGTAAACTCCAAATAACAAATGTCATCACTAAGAATGGACGGCCTAATGTTAAATATGTTTGACGGATTGAGAGCAAGCGTACCAGATGCGAAGGACAAGTTTCGTCTGTTGAGGGAAACTTTGGCCACTGGTACATGGTTTTTATAAATATATTTTACTTTTTCTCAGTATTCATCTAGCCTGCATTGCGAGCTACAGATAAATGCAAATCTCACTGTATATAGCCAGCATTTAGTTTGGAGACTACCTAAGAGATTGTAAAATCGAAATAACAAATTTCATCTCTAGGAATGGACGGCCTAATGTTAAATGTGTTTGACGGATTGAGAGTAAACGTACTTGATGCGAAGGACTATTTTCGGCTGTTGACGGAACCATTGGCCACGGGTACCTGGATTTTATAAATATATTTTACTTTTTCTCAGTATTCATCTAGCCTGCTTAGCGAGCTACAGATAAATGCAAATCTCACTGTTTATAGGCAGCGTTTGGTTGTCAGACTAATAAATAGAATGTAAACTCCAAATAACAAACGTCATCATTAGGATTGGACTGCCTAATATTAAATGTGTTTGACGGATTGAGAGCAAGCGTAATAGATGCGAAGGACAAGTTTCGGCTGTTGATGTAAACTTTGGTCTCTGGTACCTAGGTTTTAAAAATATGTGTTACTTTTTCTCAGTATTCATCTAGTCTGCTTAGCGAGCTACAGATTAATGCAAATCTCACTTTATATAGCCAGCGTTTGGTTAGCAGAATACCTAATAGAATGAAAACTCCAAATAACAAATGTCATCACTAGGAATGAACGGCCTAATGTTAAATGTGTTTGTCGGATTGAGAGCAAGCGTACTAGATGCGCAGGACAAGTTTCGGCTGTTGAAAGAAACTTTGGCCAATGGTACCTGGATTTTGTAAATATATTTAACTTTTTCTCAGTATTCATCTAGCCTGCTTAGCGAGCTACAGATAAATGCCAATCTCACTGTATATAGCCAACGTTTAGTTGGCAGACTACCTAATTCAACGTAAACTCCAAATAACAAATGTCATCACTAGGAATGAACGGCCTAATATTAAATGTATTTGATGGATTGGGAGGAGGCGGTTAAAATTAATGAGATTTTAAGCGTGCGTAGATTTGAACTGAATGAAGCGTTAAACATTAATTTAGACAAAGTACAAATTGATGTTCAGCCTTGGATTGAATTGGCTGCTATAACAGTGGAAGGTGACACGCCTGTTAAAAATAAATCATCTGGCGAAGAAATATTGAATATATTGGCGAATGAAGTATCAGCGCGAAACAGCAAACAAGATCAACTAGTATTATTTAATCTTGATGAAAATGCTGAGGTAAATGATGTCCAGAAATTAAATGCGTTAATAAAAGAAGAGGCGCATGCGTATATTGCAAAATGCTTTAGGGTGGGTAAACGATCGGATCGTCCAAGGTCAGTTATTGTAAAATTATCAAAACGCCCAACAAATATGCAGATTGAGTCCATCAACAAAAAGAAAGATGAGATTTTTAGTTTTCGCAGCATTTTTATTGGTCGGGACAAAACGTTTCTCCAACGAAAGTTGGCTAAAGCAAAAAAGTTAATAAACAACCAGGAACGGAAGCAGCCAACCCCTGATCAAGCAAACTTTGAGACCGCAACATCAAAAAACGATGTATCATTAATAAATGTTGTGGACAGCGGGGGGAGAGGAAGAATGGCCACAAAACCTGGGAAACGTATAATAAAGAAGCCAACAAAGCTGAATCAGTAAAAGTCGATTATTGTTTAGATAAGTCGTGTTCCACATTTACCTTATTTTATGCTAACTTTCAACGTGTTAGGAACAAAAACTTTTTGCTTTGTAATTTTATAATAAGTAATGATTTTGATTTTATAATTTTATCTGAAACCTGCCTCAATAAGGACATAGAAAACCATGAATTTGATATTCCTCACTATTCTTTATTTAGAAAAGACAGATCGCTGGTTAAAAGAGGTGGAGGAGTACTCATTTATAGTAAATCAGTATTAAAGGCGAAAATTTTGCATACTAGTGAAGATAATGCTATCATTGATTTTTTATCTATTCAAATTGATAATCTGATTTAACTGCTGTTTACAGACCGCCGTATGCTACTTTATATGATGATCAATCTTTTACCAATTCTTTTCAAGCTATTTTTGACTGTCATGGCTATAATGTAGTGGTAGGTGACTTTAATAAGTTACATGACTGTGAAATAATCAATTTTTTTCTAATCATGATCTCAAGCAGATTATAAATGAATCAACTAGAGGTTCGCAATGCTTAGATCATGTATATTTAGAAATTGAAATGGTGAAATCACACAGTTATGATGTTGTAAATTATTTCAAAGAATTGGATCACAAACAAATTATTCTACAATGGAACATCTTGAGTAGCAAAACACAGAAACTAAATTTTGAAAATGCACACGTGCACTGTTCCAGAATCAACTGGAATCTTTTTAGAGAATTAAGCTTACTGATTGATTATGAAAGTTTTTATTTCTTGAACACTGACGAGTTTGTTTCTTCTGTTTCATCGTTATAACCTATTTTATTTCAGGTATCTACGTTTACGGACATTATACAGAAACGAACTAATAGGAAATTGTGTAAACTAAGAATTAAACGAGATAATATTGTCACACGCGGCTCCGTGTTACAACCCAACGAAGGTCAATTTTTACAAACGCTGTGCTCTTTAAGCTCAATTATTCTAACTCTGTCCTTAAACAATATTTCTCTTAGCTGTGATTTTAGGAACAATCTCTTTTAGTCTCA
Source organism: Eudiplozoon nipponicum (assembly GCA_029291075.1). Classification (NCBI taxonomy): domain Eukaryota; kingdom Metazoa; phylum Platyhelminthes; class Monogenea; order Mazocraeidea; family Diplozoidae; genus Eudiplozoon; species Eudiplozoon nipponicum. The sequence continues at coordinate 9,524 of JAQBSW010010777.1, read as the reverse complement.
AGCAGTTTTAATCGATATTTCTTGAACTGCAATTTTATTTGCAATTAATAGTGTTTTTATAAAATAGACAGAACCGCGCGCGATCCGCGAGGATCACGCGGTGGACTATTGTGTCGCTGCGGATTTATTCCGCTCATTTGGAATTTTAACAATTTTTACTGTTGTCAGTTAATTGTGCCATTCAGAATTTCAGAGTATAATAGATTATAATAATGACGTGAACTAAATATTCGTGAGTTTTTGGTCATTGAAGTCTTTATGGGGCTTGCTCCTTCATTTTAGTGATTACTTTTAACGATGACTTTTTACATATCTTCAAATGTTTTAAATCGATGATAAAAATACAATTCAATCCAGACATTTGTGTAAGAATAACTATTTGTGTGTAAAACATTTTCCTCTATAAACATAAATCATCTTACTATGTTCATATTGTCATGTATTTTCAATCATATGACTATATTCATGCCAATCCAGACATTTGTGCTAAACATTTCGCTTTATAGACATAAATCACTTTTATTTTTGCCGTCTAGAAGACGGACAATTTAGTTTAATTGTGAACGGTATTTAAAACATACTTTTGCATTAAAATCTGTATTATTGCCCACCAACTCCTTCAATTCGGGTTAACAGTGAATTATATTTATGTGCTACATTGTGTGTAATATATACATGAAACCTTTCTTCGGCCTTCTAATATTAACCATCTGAAAAGGAACAGACTGATTGAATGCTCGGGTAGTAATAATAGCAACCATTGATAAGTAGTAGGGGTACAAAATCAGGAACGAGAAAGCAACAGCGAAAAGTACCCCTACAGTAGTGTAGTCTTATCAATAGCATTAAACAAATGAGGTTAGATTTCATTGATAACGAAATTAATTCATCACTGCTGATAATTCGTCAAAGATCAGAACGAATTATTTTGGCCAAAATGAAGAGTAATCCTAGACTAGGATACAAAATCCTCACAGATTACAGTAAATATAAGGAAAAGTTAAAGCTTATATTACCTGTGGATAAAACTGAGTATGAATTTCTCTGTGAATTGGATGATGTATTTGGCAATTTGATATGTAATCCACAGAATGAAAGAAATTTTATGGAACTACCTGATCCTTTGGGAGACCAGGAATCAGGACTTGTTATTGACAGTGATGAATTGATAAAATTGATGTTAAAAATCAAATAAAAAAACAAAAAGATCACTTTGGTATTTCGATTGATAACCTGCTTCAATTACCCTTAACTTTTAGGAATGTGCTCTGCAACTTTATAAATAGAATTTTGAAGAATGGGAAATTACCAATCGATATACTAACGATAGTAGCTAAGCCGTTACCAAAAGTAAGTAAGCCAACGTGCGCTAGTGATTATAGATTAATCTCTATTATCCCTTCGTTTTTGAAGATAATAGAACGATTGATACTAGATCATTTAGAACGTATGTTGCCGGCTGATTTTGATTTATGTCAACATGGATTTACGAAAGATAGATCGACAACTACTAATATGCTCTCTATGTGGAAACATGCAATTTCATTAGATGAGAATAAATTAGATGCATTAATTGTATTTATAGATATTTCAAAAGCCTTTGACTCTATATCTTTTGATGCTATTTTGAATGCGATTAGTTTGTTAAATATTGATCCGAATATTTTTAGATTACTTAAATACTATCTATATAATCGAAGAATGAGTATTCAAGTAAACGATTTGATATCAAAATCGAAACGAGTAACGAGTGGAGTTCCACAGGGATCAAGTTTGGGGCCAATTTTATTTAAAATTGTGTTTGCGCATTTGGAAACTAAGATCCTTAACTGTCGAGTTTGCAAATTTGCTGATGATTTGAAAATAATCTTCCCAATTGATCCAAAAGATGTTGAATTCTCCAAAAATAATTTGACATTAGATTTGTATGATTTGAGTAGATATTTGATTACGCTAGGGCTGAGAATAAACAATAAAAAGAATGAGAGATAACAGAACAAACTTTCATTATGTTTATTTTCATGATGCAGTGATTAATGATGTGTTTGAAATTAAACTTATGCAAGAAATTAAGGATTTAGGTATAACTATTCAATGTACAGCTTCTGCTGAGAGACATATTGAAAGAATAGTAGGCAGTGCTAAAAAAAGATGGGCACTAATAAATCGAAATATTTTATCGAATGACATTAAACTTAAAATGTATATCATATGGATTAGACCAATACTAGAATATGCTGTTGCTACATGGAATCCATTAAAAAAGGGATTGTCCAATAAGATAGAAGCTGTACAAAGAAAAGTTGTGAAACAAATTAGTCCTATCTACTGCACTGTATACGCCTCAAGATTACAGTTTGTCTCATTGCAATCTTTGTGGTTTCGGAGAATGTGCATAAAAGTTTTCCATCTGAACCAGTGTACTGGTGCCTATATGACTCCGATAAGAAAGAGTCATGAAGTTGGAACTAGATCTGGGCATTTGGCAATATCTCCTCCTTTGGTGGGGAATGTTGCGAGCAAGTTATTCTCTTTCTCGAAAATCAACAAAATTTATAACCAATTGTCAAAGGGGCTTAGAGAATTGCCTCCGTCTAAGATGTCTTTTAAATTTTTATCTACTGAACTTGAAAGATTCTACAGTGCTGCTGATATTTTTTATATTGATTATGATAATACTTTCTCATGGTTGAATAAAAGACAAGCATAATTTTTATCGGAAACAGATTTTCTTGTGATTTTCATTTCCAAGTTTTGTTTTCTCATATTTGAAATGCTGTGCATTATATCATCATGTTAGTCAACAATACATACACCAATTGCTAGTCATGGTTCTCAAATTTTTGGATAATGTTTCACTCGAATTTACTTTACTTTACTTTACTGCGGCTGACTCCTTTTAGAGGATAAGCCGGCTCCATTGGTATCCCGAATTAAGCCTCTCCATGCCGGGCGGTTTGCAGCCATTTCTGCACATAAAGAGGGCCAATGACGCTCCCAGTGACGCGGACCATAAACATTGCGTAAACCTAGGAGTTCCATGTCCAACTTGATTGTTGCAAGCCATGTCTTCAGTTGCCCACCTTGTCGGCGGCGCCAGTTTGCACATTGACCTGGGTTCATCACCTGCCGTACCAGTTTGTCTTTGGGTTTGCGTAGTACGTGCCCGAACCATTGAAGTCGACGATGTTGGGACCACACGGATAGTTGCATGATGTCCCCGCATTGGTGACGAACAGATGCGTTCGACACCCGGTCCATCCATTTTGTCTTTGTGATGTACCTAAGGCACCAATGGTCGAATACTTCAAGCTTTTTGGAGTCCTCAGAACGCAATGGCCAAGTCTCACAGCCATACAGTAGCACAGGGCGAACAGTAACCTGGTAGACTCGGATTTTCGTTTTGAGGCTGATTTCACTTCTTCTCCAAAGTGAGTTCTTCAATTGTAAGAAAGCAAGTCTGGCACGGTCGATGCGTGTTCGGTTCACTCGAATTATACCTTAATTGTTCCTATTTTGATAATGTATCTATAATTCTCTACAACCGTTCTTTCTGTTACTGTTTTGCTTTATAGTACATCTAGTGAGATATACTTATCTATATATGACTAATTGCTTAATTATATGTGATGTGATAATTTAAAAAAAATATATATTGTACATTTTTCAATTTTATTATTTGATGGAATATGTGTGGTTTGAGATCCAAGTAAAGATATTCCTATTCTATTCTATTCTATTCAAAGGACAAGTTTCGGCTGTTAAGGGAAACTTTGGCCACTGGTACCTGGGTTTTATAAATAAATTTTGCTTTTACTCAGTGTCCATCTAGCCTGATTTTCGAGCTACAGATAAATGCAAATCTCACTGTATATAGCCAGCGTTAGGTTGGCAGACTATCTAATAGAATGCAAGTTCCAAATAACAAATCTCATCATTAGGAATGGACGGCCTAATGTTAAATGTGTTTGACGGATTGAGAGCTAGCGTACTAGATGCGAAGGACAAATTGCGGCTGTTGAGGGAGACTTCGGCCACTAATACCTGCGTTTTATAAATATATTTTACTTTTCTCAGTATTCATTTAGCCTGCTTAGCGACCTACAGATAAATGCAAATCTCACTGTATATAGACAGCGTTTGGTTGGCAGACTACCTTGTAGAATGTAATCTCCAAATAACAAATGTCATCACTAGGAATGGACGGCCTAATGTTAAATGTGTTTGACGGATTGAGAGCAAGCGTACTAGATGCGAAGGACAAGTTTCGGCTGTTGAGGGAAACTTTGGCCACTGGTACCTGGGTTTTATAAATATATTTTACTTTTTCTCAGTATTCATCTAGCCTGCTTAGCGAGCTACAGATAAATGCAAATCTCACTGTATATAGCCAGCGTTTGGTTGGCAGACTACCTAATAGAATGTAAACTCCAAATAACAAATTTCATCACTAGGAATGGACGGCCTAATGTTAAATGTGTTTGACGGATTGAGAGCAAGCGAACTAGATGCGAAGGACAAGTTGCGGCTGTTGAAGGAAACTTTGGCCACTGGTACCTGGGATATATAAATATATTTTACTTTTAATCAGTATTCATCTAGCCTGCTTAGCGAGCTACAAATAAATGCAAATCTCACTGTATATAGCCAGCGTTTGGTTGGCAGACTACCTAATAGAATGTAAACTCCAAATAACAAATGTCATCACTAGGAATGGACGGCCTAATGTTAAATGTGTTTGACGGATTGAGAGCAAGCGTACTAGATGCGAAGGACAAGTTGCGGCTGTTGAGGGAAACTTTGGCCACTGGTACCTGGGTTTTATAAATATATTTTACTTTTTCTCAGTATTCATCTAGCCTGCTTAGCGAGCTACAGATAAATGCAAATCTCACTGTATATAGCCAGCGTTTGGTTGGCAGACTACCTAGTTGAATGTAAACTCCAAATAACAAATGTCATCACTAGGAATGGACGGCCTAATGTTAAATGTGTTTGACGGATTGAGAGCAAGCGTACTAGATGCGAAGGACAAGTTTCGGCTGTGGAGGGAAACTTTGGCCACTGGTACCTGGGTTTTATAAATATATTTTACTTTTTCTTAGTATTCATTTAGCCAGTTTAGCGATTTACACATAAATGTAAATCTCACTGTATAGAGCCAGCAATTGATGGGCTGACTAACTAATCGAAGCGAAAATCTGAACACAAACCACATTCACTAAGAATGGAAGATCTAGTGTTAAATGTTTTTGATGGAATGAGATGAAACATTCTAAGGCCGAAAAAATGTCTTGGCTGCGGAAGGAAACTGTGGTCACTGCTACCTGGGTTTTATAAATATATTTTACTTTTTCTCAGTCTTCATCTAGCCCGCTTAGTGAGCTACAAATAAATGCAAATCTCAATGTTTATAGCCAGCGTTTGGTTAGCAGACTACCTAATAGAACGTAAACTGCAAATAACAAATGTCATCACTAGGAATGGACGGCCTAATGTTAAATGTGTTTGATGGATTGAGAGCAAGGGTACTAGATGTGAAGGACAAGTTTCGGCAGTTGAGGGAAATTTTGGCCACCGGTATCTGTGTTTTATAAATATATTTTACTTTTTCTCAGTCTTCATCTAGCCTGTTTAGCGAGCTACAGTTAAATGCAAATCTCACTGTTTATAGCCAGCGTTTGGTTGGCAGACTACCTAATAGAACGTAAACTGCAAATAACAAATGTCATCACTAGGAATGCACGGCCTAATGTTAAATGTGTTTGACGGATTGAGAGCAAGCGCACTAGAGGCGAAGGACAAATTTCGGATGTTGAGGGAATCTTTGGCCACTTGTACATGGGTTTTATAAATATATTTTGCTTTTTCTCAGTATTCATCTATCCTGCTTAGCGAGCTACAGATAAATGCAAATGTCAATGTATATAGCAAGCGTTTGGTTGGGAGACTACCTAATAGAATGTAAAATCCAAATAAAAAATTTCATCGCTAGAAATGGACGGCCTAATGTTAAATGTGTTTGACGGATTGAGAGCAAGCGTACTAGATGCGAAGGACAAGTTTCGGCTGTTGAAGGAAACTTTGGCCACTGGTACCTGGATTTTTTAAATATATTTTACTTTTTCTCAGTATTCATCTAGCCTGCTTAGCGAGCTACATATAAATGCAAATCTCACCGTATATAGTCAGCATTTGATTGGCAGACTACCTTGTAGAAAGTAAACACCAATTAAAAAATTTCATCGCTAGGAATAGACGGCCTAATTTTAAATGTGTTTCGCGGATTGAGAGCAAGCGTACTAGATGCGATGGACAAGTTTGTACTGTTGAGGGAAACTTTGGCCAATGGTACCTGGGTTTTACAAAAACATTTTACTATTCTCCGTATTCATCTAGCTTGCGTAGCGAGCTACATATAAATGCACATCTCACTGTATATAGCAAGCATTTGGTTGTCAGACTACCTAATTGAATGTTAATTCCAAAAAACAAATGTCATCACTAGGAATGGACGGCTTAATTTTAAATGTGTTTGACGGATTGAGAGCAAGCGTACTAGATGCGAAGGACATGTTCCGTCTGTTGAGGGAAACATTGGCCACTGGTACCTGTGTTTTATAAATATATTTTACTTTTTGTCAGTATTCATCTGGACTGCTTAGCGAGCTACAAATAAATGCAAATCTCACTGTATATAGCCAGCGTTTGTTTAGCAATCTACCTAATAAAATGTAAACTCCAAATAAAAGTTTTCATCACTAGGAATGGACGGCCTAATGCTAAATGTGTTTGACGGATTGAGAGCAAGCGTACTAGATTCGAAGGACAAGTTTTCGCTGATGAGGGAATCTTTGGCCACTAGTACCTGGGTTTTATAAATATATTTTACATTTTTTCAGTATTCATCTGTCCTGCTTAGCGAGCTACAGATAAATGCAAATCTCACTGTATATAGCCAGCGTTTGTTTAGCGATCTACCTAATAAAATGTAAATTCCAAATAAAAGTTTTCATCACTACGAATGGACGGCCTAATGTTAAATGTGTTTGACGGATTGAGAGCAAGCGTACTAGATGCGAAGGACAACTTTCGGCTGCTGAGGGAAACTTTGGCCACTAGTACCTGGGTTTTATAAATATACTTTACTTTTTCTCAGTATTCATCTGGCCTGCTTAGCGAGCTACAGATAAATGCAAATCTCACTGTATTTAGCCAGCGTTTGTTTAGCAATCTACCTAATAAAATGTAAACTCCAAATAAAAGTTTTCATCACTTAGAATGGACGGCCTAATGTTAAATGTGTTTGACGGATTGAGAGCAAGCGTACTAGATGCGAAGGACAAGTTTCGGCTGCTGAGGGAAACTTTGGCCACTAGTACCTGGGTTTTATAAATATATTTTACTTTTTCTCAGTATTCATCTGGCCTGCTTAGCGAGCTACAGATAAATGCAAATCTCACTGTATATAGCCAGCGTTTGTTTAGCAATCTACCTAATAAAATGTAAATTCCAAATAAAAGTTTTCATCACTATGAATGGACGGCCTAATGTTAAATGTGTTTGACGGATTGAGAGCAAGCGTACTAGATGCGAAGGACAAATTTCGGATGTTGAGGAAATCTATGGCCACTTGTACCCGGGTTCTAAAAATATATTTTACTTTTTTCTCAGTATTTATCTAGCCTGTTTAGCGAGCTACAAATAAGTGCAAATCTCACTGTATATAGCCAGCGTTTGGTTGGCAGACTACCAAATAGAATGGAAACACTTAATAACAAATTTCATCACTAGGAATGGACCGCCTAATGTAAAATGTTTTTGACGGATTGAGAGCGAGCGTACTAGATGTGAAGGACGGGTTTCGGCTGTTGCAATAATATTTGCCCACTGGTACCTGTGTTTTATAAATATATTATTCTTTTTTTCAGTATTTATCTAGCCTGCTTAGCGAGCTACATTTAAATGCAAATCTCACTGTATATAGCCAGCGTTTGGTTGGCAGACTACCTAATAGAATGCAAGTTCCAAATAACAAATGTCATCGCTAGGAATGGACGGCCTTATGTTAAATTTGTTTGACGGATTGAAAGTAAACGTACTTGATGCGAAGGACTAGTTTCGGCTGTTGACGGAAACATTGGCCACGGGTACCTGGATTTTTTAAATATATTTTACTTTTTCTCAGTATTCATCTAGCCTGCTTAGCGAGCTACATATAAATGCAAATCTCACCGTATATAGTCAGCATTTGATTGGCAGACTACCTTGTAGAAAGTAAACACCAATTAAAAAATTTCATCGCTAGGAATGGACGGCCTAATTTTAAATGTGTTTCGCGGATTGAGAGCAAGCGTACTAGATGCGATGGACAAGTTTGTACTGTTGAGGGAAACTTTGGCCAATGGTACCTGGGTTTTATAAAAACATTTTACTATTCTCAGTATTCATCTAGCTTGCGTAGCGAGCTACATATAAATGCACATCTCACTGTATATAGCAAGCGTTTGGTTGTCAGATTACCTAATTGAATGTAAATTCCAAAAAACAAATGTCATCACTAGGAATGGACGGCCTAATTTTATATATGTTGGACGGATTCAGAGCAAGCGTAATAGATGCGAAGGACAAGTTTCGCCTTTGAGGGAATATTTGGCCACTGGTACCTGTGTTTTATAAATATATTTTACTTTTTGTCAGTGTTCATCTAGCCTGCTTAGCGAGCTACAGATAAATGCAAATCTCACTGTATATAGCCAGCGTTTGGCTGGCAGTCTACCTAATAGAATGGAAACTCCAAATAAAAGTTTTCATCACTAGGAATGGACGGCCTAATGCTAAATGTGTTTGACGGATTGAGAGCAAGCGTACTAGATGCGAAGGACAAGTTTTCGCTGATGAGGGAATCTTTGGCCACTAGTACCTGGGTTTTATAAATATATTTTACATTTTTTCAGTATTCATCTGTCCTGCTTAGCGAGCTACAGATAAATGCAAATCTCACTGTATATAGCCAGCGTTTGTTTAGCAATCTACCTAATAAAATGTAAACTCCAAATAAAAGTTTTCATCACTATGAATGGACGGCCTAATGTTAAATGTGTTTGACGGATTGAGAGCAAGCGTACTAGATGCGAAGGACAACTTTCGGCTGCTGAGGGAAACTTTGGCCACTAGTACCTGGGTTTTATAAATACACTTTACTTTTTCTCAGTATTCATCTGGCCTGCTTAGCGAGCTACAGATAAATTCAAATCTCACTGTATTTAGCCAGCGTTTGTTTAACAATCTACCTAATAAAATGTAAACCCCAAATAAAAGTTTTCATCACTTAGAATGGACGGCCTAATGTTAAATGTGTTTGACGGATTGAGAGCAAGCGTACTAGATGCGAAGGACAAGTTTCGGCTGCTGAGGGAAACTTTGGCCACTAGTACCTGGGTTTTATAAATAAATTTTACTTTTTCTCAGTATTCATCTGGCCTGCTTAGCGAGCTACAGATAAATTCAAATCTCACTGTATT
>JAQBSW010010776.1:0-22752 GCA_029291075.1 Eudiplozoon nipponicum | reverse complement strand
CTAGCCTCGCAGAGAGGAATTTTTTTTCAGCGAGGAAAGTGTTGTAACGACACAAATCAATCGCCGACATATTGCGTAAATTAAATTCAAATTTATTTACGTTGCACCAATGAGAAAAAAGCAAATTGCCGTTTAACCACGTTTAACCACGTTTAACCAATAGTATGCAAGTACACATATTGCATGCTATTTAAGCACGGTAATTTACCATGCAAGTCAGTTGTGTCATTTGCCGTCTGCCTGCTTCACGCGTGTGCGTTCTGTCGGCTGTCAATACGTGTGCGCTCTGTCGGCTGTCAATACCTACGCTGGTGATTTGATAGTTTCACCAACAACTAACTACATCCGTGACTCATCTTGTTGCGGGATACCGGAGAGATGAGCCAATTGTGTGCAGGACCTGCAGGACACCATCCACAACGCGATCACAGCTCAACCACGGGAGCGACAACTCAACCAGAGTCCACTCAAGGCTCTAGGACATCTTCAACTCTGAAGACTTCAAGAGAACGCATTACCAGGCCCTCTTAAGGGCCCCCATATCAGTAACTAATCTCTATTCAGAGCACCTTAACCGAGTTTGTAACGTCATACGGCATTTACTTGAAGCCGGGGCGTTTACAAGATAATTGTTATCGGAAACAGAATTTCTTGAGATTTTTATTTCCAAGTTTTGTATTATTAAAATTGAAATGTTATGCATTATATCATCATGTTAGTCAACAATACATACAATCAATTGCTAGTATTTTTTTAAGTTAATATTTTGCGGTGTGTCAGCTTTAAGCTTTTCAATGCCGCGTTTTGCGTCTGCGTGCTCGTGCGGTTGCACGAGATCACAATTTAACAATTTCGATTTGCGGAACGTGTTTGATCGAGTTTGTTCTTGCGCTAAATGGTTCTATCACATCTTTGATTACTGGCGACGTTTCGGTGCCTACTTTCCAGCACCATCATCAGGCAACACAACACTGATCACAATAGCAGATTTAAGCAAATGTGGTAACCTCGTTCCAAAACCATTCTATTTATATATATTTGACACAACACTATTTTAATCATAGAATTTGTCTTAGTAACTAAACTCCATATATAACTTTTTATAATTAGCAGACCAATCATTACCTCACCTATACATCATCTCATCTCGTATGCAGAATATTGTAGGGGAGAGAGACAGTATCGGACCTTTTGTTATTTGTTATAACTGTATTGCTACTATGCCACGGTAATCAAAATTTAAAAATGATAAAACTAAAACCTTGATAATCATATACTGTATTTTATTTAAAGCCGGGAATTCTAATGTATACAATGGTGTATAAGGTATTGCGCACATAGCAACAAATTTGTTCAACTATGGAGCAGCAAGTTACATAGATAGATGGAGAATGAATGTCATAGCGACGCTTAGGTGAACGATTAAAGAGAGAAAGATAGAGATAGTCTGGACAACTAACGTTTTTCAAAAAACTAATCGTAAGCACAATGCGAAAGTAATCAAATATTAGAAATAATTGCATAAGAATATTTGCTCATATGACTAAAATAATTCATTATATCTATATACATATATATCTAAATATATTATCGTAACACCTTTATATATATATATATATATATATATATATATATATATATATATATATATATATATAGGATTAGGGATAATAATAATAATAATACATTTATTTGGCATCAAAGGCCAACTGGCCCAATCATTGAAATAGCAAATCAAGGGTAGGATATGTGGAGGTGAGTGGAATTGTGACTAGCAAAGTATTTAATAGCATGGGGAGGGGAAAAGTTATCATTAACATCAAGATAGTTCAATCTGGTGTAAAATTTGACTAGACAAGATCAATTGGAGATAGTCCGTGAAGTATCAGATCTTCAAGGTGAATGTGAGATCAAAAACAAAAATGAAGATGAAAATATGGCGGCCCGGAGGTAGACGTCGACCGATGGAGTCCATTGTCGTGACGAATGAATTGATGGAGTCGGCAGGATTGAGGCGAGCGAGTCTTGCAAGGTTCGCAGGCATCTGTAGAACGTGATTGTGATTAAAAGAAGACCAGGGAGAGTCGAAGTCCGAAGCGAAACGTTGGTGGATCGGTAGGGCTGTTGGGTTTCCGGTCCTCCGCTGAAACAAGAAAGAAAGAAAAGAGTTGGATGAGCAAAACGTAGTAGAGTATCCACAACGTGGATATAATGGGGTTAGGAATGGGCTGAGAGGTGGTATTGGTGAATCTAGAAGAAAGAATAAGACCAGAGAGGTAAAGTGGAAGATTAGATGGCTGCCTGAGGGATTTCGCCCTCCGAAGTTAGTAAAGAGGATAGCCTGGGGTGAAGTAAATGTTATGGATTGAGAAGGAACCAGTTTCGTTTCCAATCGGTCGTATCACAAAGAAGTTTGTTGAAGAAGTACTGATGGGCTGCCTTTTCGAATTCATGCTGGGGTAGGAGCTTTATGTCTGTGGGAAGAGCGTTGAAGACATTAGTGGCTTTGGAGAAGAGATAGATTTTTTTTAATATGGTGGGGGTATGGTTGGCTTGGATAGAAGAGTTACTAGAACGTGTGGCATAGTGGTGACTGGGGTGGGCAAAGTTGGAGAGTGGTAAGCAAGTTGTGATCTTGTGGATAAAAGAAATGACGCGAAGGTGACGGGTGAATCAAAGCGGAATAAGGTTTGCCAGGAGAAGGCGTTCCCTATAGTTTTGGCATTTCGGGAAGACTCGCTTTAGAAATCTGGAGGATACCTGTTCAATAGTATCCAACAAAGGCACTAGCCAATGTTTTCGGGCGTGCTTTGTGAAAAATTCAAACGAAATGTCATAATTAAAATTTAATAGATTTTTAGGATCCATTAATTTTTCGATTTTAGCGAGGATAAGTTAGAAATGCATCTTGGTAGAATTATCGCAGATAATCTAGACTTAGTCCATGCCCAATGTATCTAGCTTATCGGACTCATAGAAACTTCTTCCCGCTTGATCAGATGAAATATTTTTTATACAGTAGCACATTCTCATAAACCATAGGGTTTGCAGAGATATTGACTATAATTTGTTGGCTTGTGTATTGTGAGATACCAGAAAATGTCTTTCGCAAACATTCTTTGTAATGCTTCTATAATTTTTCTATGATTTCGATCATTTGGTTCCAAGAAACGGTTGCGAATTCAAAGATCGGTCTAATCCAAATAATACATATTTAATGCTAAGTATAATTTGATAATATATTTATTTTTATTATCGCCCATCTTTTCATACAATAACCATCTATTCTCTTCATATGTCTCTCAGTAGAAGCTGTCCAGTGAATGCTAGTGTCTAGATTCTTGACTTCATTTTGTAACACAATTAAATAAATCATTTATAGTAGCATCATTATAATTATTTATTTGATTTTAAACCTTATTAGTTCAGTTAAATGTAGTTTACAGATTAAAATATATGCTTTACATAGGATAAATGTATGCTTTATATTCTCGAATAATGATTTGTTATATTAGTAAATAGATCCAGCAGGAATTTCAATGAAGATTCTTATGTACAATGCAGTTAGAAGTGATGAAATAATCAACCATTTTATATATTAATTTATGGTTAACAAAGCTATTTTTTTTAAACAAAGAACATCTGGCTCGATAATTAGAAAGATAAACATAAAAATCAAAATAAGGATATGTATGAGAAATTTAAGAAAGAGACTAGCAAATGATTATTGAAAGATAGCCGAAATGCTGATATAATTTATTATTTTTAAAAGAGCAAAATTATTACTGTTGTAATCTCTCCAAAATTATGCTACAAACCAGTGTAACGGCTTCTTTATTTAACCATGAAAAGATATTAATATAATCAATTCAGAAGATCATTAAGATCATACGTTTTTTCAAGTTCAGTAAATAGCACTATAAAAACGATTTAGTTGGAGGTTTCTCACTAAGCCATTTAAGAAATTGTTTGTAAATCTTAAAAATATTTAAAAAAAGAAAAATCATGAATATAAATATGGTTATATTTCGTCCTATGACCAATTTTTAACACCTAAGGCTTTTGAAGTTACTCCTCAACTCCAGCGTTACTAAATGCTTACTCAACTCATAAATATCCAGTGTTATGTTACCCAATGAGAAATCAACGTTTCTTACAAATTGGTAAGATAACCTGCAGAGTAATTGCGAATTTGCATATTTTTTCTCTAATAATATTGACATGCAAATTACAAAACATGATTTTGGATAATAACGGCCCCAAATTACAACTTGAGATACCACATATTAAAATGTAACATTATGGACTGCGTGTTATTTACTTGAATAACCATGCTACTGTTATATAAATAGAATAGAATAGAATATCTTTATTTGGATTCAAACCAAACATGTTCCATCAAATAATAAAATTAGAAAATGTACAATATAAAAAGATATCACATCACATAAATATGTGCAATTAGTTGTACTGTACAATTTATCAGCATCAGAAAGTTCAGCTGTAAAGAGTGATAGATTCTTCATCAAAATTAGGAAAATTTAAGGTATAATTCGAGTATAACATTTTGTAAGAAAAAAGGGAACCATGACTAATAATTGATTGTATGCATTGTTGATTAACAAGATGATATAATGCATAACATTTCAGTTTTATAATACAAAATTTGAAGATAGAATCTCGAGAAATTATGTTGCTGAAAAACAATTAATCCTGTCTTTTATTTAACCATGAGAAAGTATTATCATAATCAAAATTAAAATATCAGCAGGATTAAACACTTTTTCTAGTTCGGTAGATAAAAATTTAAAAGACATTTTAGTTGGAGGCGTTTCTCTAAGCCCCTTTGGCAATTGATTGTAAATTTTGTAAATTTTTGAAAAAGAGAATAGCTTCCCCACCAATGGTGGAGATATTGCAAAATGACCAGATCTAGTTCCAATTTCATGATTCTTTCTTATTGGATTCATAAAGGTCAAGTAGTCCTTCTAAAATATAATATTGGCATTAATGATTTTTCCAACTCTATGTTTACTTTTTTAAATTATTTATTTCAATGTGGCATTTAAGTTGATGTGGTACTGAGGAAGAATGACATAAAAATACGCAAAGTAGAAATTTAAAGGTTAAATATTGCGAAATGGGGTATGTCAAATAATATTTGAAAATTGAGATGAAGTATAATAATTGATTAATTAAGCTGAATGTTTACTGCAATCATAAAAGAAATGTTAAACTGATTAAATTGTTTGATAAAGCGAATAGTTAATTTATATTATAATAAAGGTTTTTTGGTATAATATTGTGCGATACTCAGATATCTAGCGAGATAAAAGCTTTACTATATCCTTCATTAGAATTTAGAATTTTAAATAGTATATTATATTTGGACTACAGCCTCTTAAAATACAATAATAACAGTGAAGAAAAATTATGCAGTACATTACCAGTCGTCCACAGGTTTCACAGAAATAAAAAAATACAGAACTTAGAAGTTTTTAAAATTCAAAAAACGCAAAAAGTATATTTTACAATTTTCATTATTCCTCACACAGTTTACTTATTCAAAAATTATTAAATTAATTTTTTTGCTAATGTAGTACTTCTATATCACATGCTGCCTCTATAAATTCTAACTTTTGTCAACTCAACTATAAAAATAACAAATAGATTGTATGTGAGATATTGTCAATAACAAAGTAGATCTGACTAAATAGAAATATTACATAAACGTGAGACATATACACAGGAAAGAAAAGTGGTGGCCTAAAACAAATAGCACAATACTTTGTTATCTATTTAACTTGCTTATCCTAGAAAATTTACTGTCAAATACCAACTGTAAATTATTAAATTAATTAAAGTTATATTCTATTTCAGCACTCAATAATTTAAACGAGATCATATATTGGAAGTTTGCTCGTAATATATTAGTCAATTGATTAAATATCATGCAAATTTGAGAGAGTTAGAAATGTTTACCTGCAAGCTTGCCAACAAAAGCGGAGTTATTACGGATAAACTTTATCTGGTCACTTTCTCACGATTCTTCTTGATCGGGTTCATCTATACGCCTGCCCACGGATTTATGTGGATTATTTTAATGCATTAACTTAATATTCTAAACCATAATATTATCAAAGCCAAGAGATTTAACTTAGATTCTACGGTTACAAAATACAAAGAGCAAAGATATCTACCAAGTATTCTTTGTAAATCTTCTGACATATTAGACTGACCCTTTTAAACAGATTTCAAGTTTGATATTTCACTCTAATGAGATTTATTTAACTCTCCAATAACAATTTTAAATCCCTAGAAATGTAAAACATATTACACGCAAATGAAAAAAATGCACATTATTTTCCGACTCATTTACGGTAATCTATACACAGCCTTGAGAAGTATGTCAATAGTTATAATTGTAACAAAATCTATAATAGAATATTTGTAATTATCACAGGAAATAATAAGGAGAAATAAATTCGTAAGAAGAGGGATCATGAACGTCTTAATTAAGTCCATGTCCTTAATTTAACCTACGAAATTTAACATGATGAAGTCAGATTGAATAATGTTCAACTTTAACAAACGGATCGATCAAATTTAAAAATGGCATACATTCCAGGTAATTAGAAATACCACATATCTTTTGTTCAATTGTATCGCAGCTATCAGCGTGAAATTTTCACCATTGTTTGGAATTATGGATAGGGGTTTGACAACACATTTTCTTAAAATAAAATGTTTCAGAACAGCTGCTGATACATCACGGGGTTGTCATACAAGACGGGTTTTCCACGTCGGTGCTTGCCAGATTCCTATTTTCAAATTTCAATTTTCTTAATATATTTGTGTATAGAGGTCCTTTAGGAAGACTCTTGTTGGAGTTAAATACGATGTAAACAGTTAAATTATTCTGGCATTAAAAATATTCAATTGTCGATTCTATCTAACTATAAATTGAGTTCAAATTGGTTTAAATCAATTAAATAGCCACAAAATCCTTTCACTCGTGAGTCTAAATCTCTTGATGTATTTAAATTGCCATTATAAATGCAACACTGAATTAGTTAGAGAATGCAATTCATTAAGTAGACTTATCCCGTCTTTAATGGGTAATCTTCGAGCAGTTGCTTGAACTGCCACGTTCAGGGTCAGAACCACAGCGCAATTGCTTCAGTGTCAGAGGATGAGCTGCAAGACTACCAAGCAAATGTACCGTGGTTTGCGTCCTGATTTCAGCAATTTTGGTAAGTGATGGATTAGTGCCAAATAAAATCATAATAATCACTCTACTCATATTTATAAGTTAAATACAAATAAATGTTTCTTTTTTAGCCTCTCTTTTATGTTTAAACCCACATGGCATCATTTTGGGCCGAAGTTTCCAACTAACCAACCCAAATCTGTCATTGTTGAACATACATCACAATTTATATAATTAAACAATCAGTAGTTGCGCGGGCAGAGATAACAATCATTTAAATCAAGGTTTAGATCTTGATATAAACGGCTGTTCTTGTATATACACACATTTTTCGGCCTATTTTCCTGATCCAGAAGAAAATCACTCAGAAAGTTCGTATTTCTGTCTGTAAGTCAAACATTATTCAGTTTTAAATAACTAAAAATAAAGTCGAATTCACGATCAAATTTGCGAAGAAAAAGAGTAATAATAGTAAGCGTGAATTATTGCTTATAATACAAATAAAATCCCACCTTTTCAGATTTAATTTTCTATACTTAATTAATTAAAACATAAAGAATAGATGAGCACATTGAAAATAAAAATCACTCATTAAAAAAACGGATTTCCATGCAAAAGCTCTAATGTGCAAAATTTCCATTCGAAACTAAGTACAAGATTTAAATATAACCAGGTGAATTGCACGTGTGTGTTCACGTACATTTCCCGCTTCTTTTACGCTATTTCTAATTTGTTTTATAAAATTAATTTAAAGAAATACCAGATTTTGCATTCAACTTGAGTTCTGAGTAACATGGCTCTTTTGCTGCTTTCTACAAATATATTTCAAGACACAATTTCATTCTCAATTTAATTTACCAATACACAGATATGACACAAAAAATTTAAAACAAGAATCTGATTACAAGACAAATGATAAGCTTAAAAGAAAAACAATATTTAAAAGAGCCGGTTAAACTCTGCAAAAGGAATGTTTTGGCATTTGGAGACAGTATACCAGCAAGAAAACGTATTTCTAAATCTGTCGGATACACATATTGACAAATTTATCAGCATTAAACTACACTTTCTACTACCAAACGAGTGGCATATACAAGATAAGATGATCTAGACAAAAATAAATATTTTTATAGTTTTTGGTTTTGTGTCAACCATAATTGTGTGCTAAAATTTCATTAGTTTAAATATTAAATAAATGTCTAATATTTTAAAAGATATTCTGTTGGGAGGTAACAAAATTTAGCCTAAATTGTAATTTCATGTAGAAGATTATTACAATTTATGAACAGAAATTTTGCAACATAATGAGAGAGAGAGAATGAAATATTAGTGGAGAAATGAAATATACGATTCAGTGTAATTTTATAAAGCGATGTCAAATCAATTATCTACAAGATACAAGCACCGACGCAAAAGTTCGTTTCAAGTTTATGAAAGAAAATTAAATAGCAGTAGTCAACATTCACCCAATCAATGGTGGAACATTTGAACAAATTAGCAAATTTTTGACAATTCGGTTAATATATATTTATTTTTAATTTGCTAACTATTTTAATAAATGACCTGGCAATATAAAATGATAAATAATGCACATTAACTATTGTCTATCGCTCTATTTGAAATCGTGGATTAAACGTTGTTTGAACAATTAATGACGAACTGCAATATTACCTAGAAAATACCAGTATTACATATTTGCCCAAATAATACCTAGCACAAAAATAACTTTTTAATAAAGTTGGACAAATTCATTTGTAGATAAACTGTATTCCTTTAAATCCCAGGTATTACATAATTAAACTTACTAATGCACAAATTGACAAAAATGAAATAGATCTACATGATTATTTAAAATTATTTAGTCACATTTATTAGGCCACAAAGAAACGCAAAATATCGAAGGTTAAATTTCCCGATTAGTCTATGAAATGTTTTCCCTGTTTGGTCAGACATTATAGCTCATCGTAAATGGGAAGCCTTGCTAATTTATTTTAAAGAAATACATATTCCAAATCTTTAACGACATTTTAAATGGACAATGTATTTAATTTTTAAATTTTAGTGTCCTGGAGATAATATATATGCAATTATATATGACGGGCGTGTCTAATAACAAATTAGCTCAAACTAAACCAGAAGTACATATTAAAGTGAACAGGATCTAAAGAATTTAATCTAATTAGGCTTCAATTAAGTATCTCTGTCCCGGTTGAATGACGTCTGACATATAGTGTCTGATTAGGGGATGATTAGATGGAGAAATATTCTGCTAGCGATACACAAACGACTCCAACTGAGGGAAAGAATGCATAATAATATAACATGCTATTTAATAGAAAATAGTGTGCATTGAACGGCTAAATTGATTTAAAGGATAAGTTTCAATGTTCTAAACCAAATGCCGTGGCATAAAATGTCGACACTGTTTTAATCAATGAATTGCATTTGCTATCATATGTAATGTTTATTTAATAACATCAAAATCTACATAAATAAATAAATATTAATTAACTCAATAAATAAATAAGTTAATAAATAAATTAAAAAAGCATTTTCAATATAAGATTAACATCGCGTTCAGTAGCAAATGAAATTCTTCAAGAAACCGGGGATCGTCCTTAAATCGAACTCGCCAAATAATTTTCAGTATTGCGGCTCCCAGGGTTCCAACCCTGACACATTTGCTTTATAGTGTTTCACTCATACACTATGCTAACTCCTTTAGGCACTGAACGTAATTTACTGTCAAAAACCTAATTATTTTTTGCGTCAGCTTTTTCTTTAGGTGGAAACTATTGACATATATTTCGTATTACTTTTTAAACTGGCCACCCGAGATCTGTCACTATAGAATAGGCACCATGCCAACTCACTAGGAAATGCTGATTTAAAGGTTAACGGAAGGATTTTATTATGTATCTTTTATCAATATAGATTGAACATTGAATAGGTTATCAAATTAAATTTATGAAGTATACCGGTTCAGAACATAAAGAGAATTCATCAGCTACTTGTCATAATTTACGAGAACAAAGCCCGACATTTGGCACATTTACTAAGACGTCTTGAGACTAATCCAATGCAATACTAAAATCGCGTACTGAATGGGATCTTCAGTACTGGGCAAAACAATATTTTTGATTCGATTTTTCCTTCAGTTGGGGGAAAATTTTGAATCTATTTCAATATTACTATAACCAAGTTTGCGATTTGATATAAAAAACTGACCCACTAAGTACATACAATTTCTAGTTTATACTGACAAATGTATGTAATTAATGGGTTAGGTGTTTGCATCAATCTTGATTATGTTAATTTTAATCACTGCCCACACATACAATGTTGGTTTAATTCTATTCCAAAACGATGATCCAATTGGTCACTCTTACCTGTTACTGCAGATAAGACAATATTGAAATCCCGGAATTATTATTGATAGAAAATAATATTGAGGTATTTTATTATGCATTACATGTCAGTATAGACAGTCATAAATTAGACGAGACCGTTCTACTTGGTAAATTGCATTCTCTACTGTGTGTAATATCAAATATCTAATGAAGTTCTGCCATAATAATGCTAATTAGCATTACTTCCTGAAAGAGTATGGTATCTGTTTTAAAATAATAGCAAGCGGATTACCAGCGTCAACTTTATGTCAAAACGATACAAGCACAGGTCTCAGCTCAAATAAAGACGTACGAAAACATTATTTTTTGTATGAATGAAATTCGTATAAGGATCGTTGATCTTCAGATAAGGCATAGTAATACTTATAATGATTTAATTTATGATCAAAACAAGTATTCACTGAAATATTGCGAACATTATTTTTCAAAAAATTGCAGGTTAAATTTTATTCTACAGAATACCCCTGCGAAGCAATAAATTGTGTAATGATTTTGATGTCATGATTACTATAATTTATGGACAGCTTCATATATTCTTCCGCTATTATAAATAAACCCTGATAATGTTAAGGCATAGTTTTTCAAATATTACGACGTTTTCTATAATTACATTTTCGAAAACAAATCAATGCGACCTGACTATTTAATAGCTTTGAACTTTAAGTTGTTTCTGACGTAAAGGTCGTGCATTTAAAAACTGATAATTTTCAATTTTAACTAAAAGAAATTAAGGTGAAGTGGGAAAGCGCAAAATGTCTTTTCATCATGAAGTTTTATTTAAACTGGAATTGTACCATAATATTTCACTCAAACACGTTTGAAACGACGGAATGTGTCTTTGCCTGATTAGCTCTGCTGATAATAAAAAATATTTAATTCAAGAAGAGTAGTAGCGAAATATAAACATTTAAAATGCTCTGCGTTTTAACGTTTTACAAACAAGTATTTGTATTTAAACGAACATCATTTGCGCGTGTGGCGATAATTATTTTATATCAAGGTTGCAATCTTGATGTAAACACCAGTTCCATTATGCACATACATTTGTCAGTGTAAACTAAGCACTGTACAATGAAGGAAATGTAATTCCTCTAGTAGATCTGTTTCGTTCTAATTGGAACTCATCAAGAACTCTGTCCGCGGAAAATTATGGTCAGTACATGATAAGTTCTCAATAAAGCGAAATCGGTCTACTGGATGAATTATCTTTCCTTCATTTACACTGACAAATATATGTGCACAATAGGACTGGCGTTTACATCAAAATCGAAAACTTGTTTTAAAATATAATAAGTATTTACACTTTACAATACAAATGGCATTTGATATTTTCTATTGTCAATAAACTTTTACAATGAACAATATACTCGTTATTTCTGTTCTCAATCACACATTCAAATATGCGGTATTTAGTTTGGCATTCGCAGAGCAGTTTATGATAAGTATTTTGTGCAATCCCTAATGCATGATTGTCATGTGAAGGCATAAATGCTTGGTGTATTTGAGTATAAACTTATGAGCAAAGCATTTTGCACAATTAAGTTAAGATCGATATTCTCTAAATCAAGTTTGCGTGCTTGAAGTAACCACCAATCCCATTGTATTCAACCAATTGTTGAAAAACAGCAAAAATAAGGCCAGTCACATTTACAAATTATTTTACCACAAAACAATTTGTATGTAGAAAATTTAAAAAAATAGTTTTCAACTAAGATTTCTTCTTTTACATTTGACAAAATAGGTTGGAAGAAAAGAACTCACAAGGAATCACCAACAAATTGATATACGTAAATACTCGCGCACATAAAATTTGAATTCCATTTAAACTCGACTTGTTTTTGACCAAGAGGAAATGGCATCGCAGTTAAAAGCGTCCGCGACACGCAGCACTTTATAATTTACCATATTTTATACACAAAAAAATTAACGGGTTTAGAGGATGATATTTTTAAACAATGTGATCAGCTATTGAAGAATCTGTTGTAAGTCTAAAATGATCTTGAATTTGCTACTTCTGTAATCGCCCGGTCTCAAAAGCGTAGCACAGTGTTCATTTGTTGCCCGCACAAAAATAACCACTATCGATCTGTTTGTTTGCAAGTGGTTGAATTTTGGGTTTTGAAATTGGCAGGAGTTTTATCCTATAAACCAATATAATTTTTGTTCATGTCTTCGGAGATTTCACTGAGATTTTCTGTTCTAGTAAGCATTTTTGTTAGTTCGTTATCTTTAAATGCTAAAATCAAATAAATTGAACTATGCTTTTGCCCGGCTTATGGATATCTTTGCTGAAAAAAAATCATTCGGACACTTTTGACATGTACCTTTAAACAGATGTGCTAAATGAATTGTATAGCATATGTAGATTTAGACGAACTTGTGATTGTGACGTATTGTAGATGTCGGATCATTTTGATCATATATAAGCTAACATGTTACTAAGAATGTCATTCATTGCAATGCATGGGTATAGGTTTGATTTCCGTAACGTTAAGTTACCATATGTAAAGATGCTTCTTTCATTTACTTTTATTTGACAGACAATTACCTGGTTTATCTATGGAATTTTTGCGGGGTTCCAGCGTCCTATTCTGTAATGCCGCGTTTTGCGTGCGCGAGTTGTGGCTTTGCACCAAGAGTTTCACAAAGATCCGATTGATCCCAATTTTCATTTACGAAGCTGTTTTGTCTTCGATCGGGCTGGGTGTGTATTCGTCCCTTTCTTCCGAAGGCTGCAACATCGTTCATACTAACCATTGGAAATAAGGCTCTATTCAATCTTTGTTTACTGGCGACTTTTCAGAACGCGATTTCCCGTTCCATCATCAGGCCAATAGTCACATTTACACACGGCACAATAATCTCAATAGCAGATTTAAGCAAATGTGGTAACCTCGTTGACGATACTGTCCTATTTATATATATATTTTTTTTGACTCACCAATTGCTTTTTACTGAGAAAAATTCTTTGTCTAAAAATATGTTGATTCAAAAAAGTAAAACATAGATAGGACGGTTTCGTGAACGAGGTTACCAAATTTGATTAAATCTGCTATTGAGATTAATGTTTTGTGTGTATATGTAACTATTGGCCTGATGATGGAACGGAAAATCGCGTTCCGAAACGCCGCCATTAAACAAAGATTGGATAGAACCTCATTTTCAATGGTTAGTATGAATAATGTTGAATCCTTCCGACGAAAGGGACGAATGCACACCCAGCCCGATAGAAGACAATACAGATACGGATATGGAAATTGGGCTCAATCAGATATTTGTGAAATTGTTGGTGCAAAGCTACAACTCGCGTACGCAAAACGCGGCATTGCAGAATTGCCTGCTTTACAGAATATTATTTTCCAAAGATTACTCAACTTGTTTCGGCACGGTAAACAAACCATTTAATGGGTCATGAGGAAACCTTTGACCAAGTGTGAAATGTTTAATTTGCATAACTCCCTTGCGTCATTGATAAATCTCGCCTGATTTTTAAAAAAATTAACATCCGTACAAATACTAGACTTAGCTTTTCGCATTTGTTCTGTTTTTCACTCAAATTCGTGTACTGTGATGTAGATAAATTTCAAGCTCATTGGCAAGATTTCTGGGCCTGGTATAAAAAGTCTAGCTATAAAATTTCCCGCCACTTGAGACACTATTGAGTTTGACTAAATCCTATTACATAGGCTGCATGTGTCAATCTTTAATATTCTCTTATATATCTATTAAATAAAAGAAACAACAAAATAATGTATATGCAGCTGATAATGAAAATTTGCTAAATGCAATTATTTTGAAGAAATATGTTTGTAAATAGAAATAACGGTGGAAATTTCCTATTAATGTTGGACAGAATTTGATTATTTATTCAATTGATGTCATTTTTCCAGAAGAAAAATAGAGCGATGATTAAATTGCTACCTTTATTTTTCTTTTATGAATATCGGTGTCGTTTTGATAGAATTATTCGATTAAGTTGTCACATATTCAAAGTGCGTAAAGAAAAGCATTTTTATGGATTTTTACCCTCATAAGTGTCACTTCAGTGCTACTCAGAAAGAAATTATCTTGCAAAATTAAGCAAACCTGATTTTAAATAAAAATGCTTATTTCTAGTGTAAAGTAAGACATTTTAAACTAACAAACTTCATTACAAAAATATCATTTAGATAATTGCGATACTATTATTATAATACTTGGACAGTACATTGAAACGAATCTCTCCGAGAAAATAAACTTTCTTTGAATAAGATTTTTAAACTAAACGTCGATTTGATGCATTTTGCGTAAAAATGTCTCAAATGTTTTTTATTTTATTGTGACGACATGCAACAATTAACAAAGAACTCCTACTGAATTTGTTTGTAATGCAAACATTTATAATAGATTTAATGTGTCATACTTGCGGCTTACGTGCTTCATACTAACGGACTTTTGTCAATGTTACGCGATGACACGTCATAGAATAGACAGGTTTAAAATTCAAATTGATCAGATTATTGATTATAAGAGCTATCCATGCTCACGTTTTCGTGAAATTGTTTTACAATTATATTGAATTTGGGAATTAATCATGGGGGAAAAATTGTTTTAGGTGTGCAGGTTGATGTGCATCAAACTGACACCAGAAATAGCTGAAAAATTGTTTTTGCTTGTTTACAGAGATTTCAGACCTCGTTAGTTACAAATAACTATCTTCGTTTTTGTAAAACGACTTTATCGGTTAAAGTCCGGTTACTCAATTAAAAATATGGTGCTATATTATTATTCCTGCATTTATGACGACAATTACGAATCCAAATTAGTAGCAATAACTTATTAGACCGTGACCTTGTCATTAAGATGACAATATAATTTACGTATTTTGTAATTTCACTTTAGTGGAACTTTTTACTCTAATACTTGTCAAAAATATGAAGAAATCTTATTTACCTTAGTGTAATATCTAAAATAAAAGTATTAAATAAAATATGAAATAATTTTGCTCTCCTTCATAAAATGAATTTTTAAATGTATTTAATTTGAAATAATACCCATAAATTAATATTTGATTTTGAGCTTATTTTAAAAATCAGCAGAATTATTTAATATGTTTTATAGATTCAGAAAATCTGCATTGGACTAGTTTAAATGACTTGTTTTCATTAAGCAATAATTATTGCGAAATAAATTCTAGAGAGATTTCATTTAAAGCTCATGAATTATTAGAAATGGAAGCACAATTTTATACATAGTCACAAGTAAACGCGTGAGCGCACACACAACTCCTATCTACTTGCTAGTTAATAAGCATGCATGATGAATACCGTAACAATCAGATTCGTTGGTTCAAAATTCCTACAACCTCGTCCTTCAGAAAGAGCACATAAGTCGAACATTTGGCAATTTGTAGCACTCGGAGCACGAAAAAATTTGGATTCCATTACATTTGTAGGTGCATCGCCTGTCTGTTTCCTCAAGTGTTGGATTCTCACAGGTCCGGTTACTCCTAAGTCTTCCTCACTTGTAATGTACAAGATTTACCGCCGAAACTTGTGTACTTCAAATACTGTACAGAATTTGCCGTGGACGGGATTCTGACGAGGGCATATATACTTCGAAGTTGGGACTATCCACTACGTCACACGTACGATTAGACTTCGGATCAATATATATATATATATATATATATATATATATATATATATATATATATATGCCAATATATAACCAGTTTGAATGATAAAAATGCCAATTAGTCAACCTATGTAAACCGAGGTCAGAATATGTTGATTCTGCTCAAGTTTTTGATGCTCGAAATGCGTTTATCATCATTTCCATTGGAATTATTTCTTTTTAGCAGAAATGGAATCGAGAAATTCAAAATTTTTGCGCGTGTTGTAAGTAACGTGAGTATGATTTAGGGATGTACTAGAAAATACTAAACGCGAAGTTGAACCAAATGTTACTTTGCGCTCCATTCCATGATACGTTATTACTTTTTTTTAAAGGATATATCAGATTTTGGATATAGTGCTTGCTACTATTTGTGTGTAGCCAGATAGCATTGAGTGCATATGTCAATTTGATTACCTGGTTTGCTTATGGTGACTGCGATACCCTCTTATTCGTAAATGAATAAAAAAATTTTATTTCAGTTTGTTAACAAACGACGGCATATACATTAGTGAATCACAGTCAAAGTATATACATGTATGTTTGGTTTACCATTTGAAGAAATTTTCGTGTGTGCTTGTATTGGTCCGAATTGAATTTCCGTTTCCGAGGGTCATAATCGATAACTGATACTTTAAATATTGCCAAAAATAAAAAGTGAAGTATTATAAGTTAGTGACAATTGTGTGAGTATGGAACGAGCTCTAATTATGAATTCTAGTATTCATATTCGAAACATCGGCCAAACGCGATATAGCGTTTCGATAAGAAATTTTGCACAAGTATTTCAACTGTCCAAAGTGTTTTTTATGTCATTTTCTGAGCGTCGGTAAATAAACAAAGGAAATGCCTATGCGTATTCAATAATACAGAATTTATGGTCGTATGCACATACGGCAGCTTCTGTCTACAATGGTGTGTTGGGTATAAAGCAATCCGCTTCAAAGTTGGTACATCATTGTCATTGTGAGATGTAAAAAAACAAGGATTTAATAAAAACTTTAACTCGTTAAAGAACGTTTGAAAAACGCCTTTCTTAAAATAGGTCTACAGAGACGGAGATCGCGGTTTTTGTCAAATAACTCATCATTTCGATAATTAACTTGAATTCACATGTAACGATTCAGTTTCTGCAATCAGTCGGTGTCAACACTTGTTTTATGCGTCAACATTGTTTGTTTACTACAGTGGAGGTGATTAAATAATCTATGTTGTCTATTATGAGGAATTTCGACTGTTCATAAGATTGGAAAGATGTGTGTGTAAATCACCATTTTTCTAGGGAGGAATATGCTTCTGTCCTATGCTGTTTTGAAACCGAACTTATTTGTGCTTGACATGAAGCTACTAAGGATAAATAGAAGTTATTGAATATATCGTAAATAAAATTTGCAGTAAAATTAAATAAGGAATCCACAAAACAAACTCTATGCGCTTTTACGTTGGACAAAATGCATTTTAACGTTTTAAAATAGATAACTACATTGACAAGGAGAACATGAACTCATTTCTACTTATTTTAATCCAGTTAACTTAGCAAACGTTATAAAGAGGATTATGCTGAACACGAATTAAATATTTAATTAAAATTTAATTATGCTCCTTATTACGTTAAAAAAATCGAATGCCGTAAACTAGAAATGATGTCAACCTATTGTAAAACAGAACCTTAAAAAATTCAATATATTGTGCAGTTTCGTCAGGTTCTATACTGTTTGACAAGTTAATACGAAAATCTGGGATTGATGCTTAACTCGTAAGTTCAAGCTAGATTTAAGTATCACTCAAAACCATCCGTTAGTGCTTTTTTATTTATATAATTGCTTAAAATTCCGTATAGAAATAAAATCAATAATAGGCTGGCCGAGCTTGCTTACTAAATAAAATGAAATTTACTCGGTTTCGGAAATAATGTTTTATTCAAATTCATATATCGCTTCAAATTTTGCAATGCCGTTTTAATCGTGCAATTACGGTTATGATTCTTACTGCGTAATTAGCACTAAATAAATCAAATAGCATATTCAATAACTAATGGGTTAAGTTTCAAATGAGTTTGATACATATTTACCAAAAAATTATTGTTCAGGTTAATTCCTGATCCAAGTTTTGACTAACAGGTGAATATAATCAATTCATATTCTTATAGAAGAATATTAGGAAACCATCACCACGTTCCTTCGGTCTACAGCTAATAACATAATTTATAGATGAACAAAAAACGCAAGTTATATTCTTATTTGCGGAGAACCAATATATATGGAATTATGTATTAGGCATTTCGTATCTAGTGACCAATCAGTTCCAGTAGGACAACACGGATATACGAAATACAGCATGACCAGACCGTATTATCTCATCTACACACAGGTTTTGGGCATCTGGGTGACTCATCAGTATATTGGATCGCAATGTTCAACTGCCACACATTTCTTGGCAATATATATAGTGGGATTCTGGCGTGGTGTCGACTCCTACTGATGAGTCACCATTAAGGAAAATATCTTATGTGTGTAGGCGATTATTTTTTTAATTCATTCTGACTTTGGCATATGTTCCGGGTCCAATTTGAACTAATTTTTTTAATAGGAATGCAATACCCACCATATAATTAATAACTAAAAAGATTTTGTTCATTTAAAAACATAAATGGGCATTGGGTGCGTGTTCGGTGATAACATTTATTTAAATTATATTGCGACCTTGATATAAACAAAATTTTCATTAATCAGTAAAAACTAAGCATTGCATAATGTAGAAAAAGCAATTAATTTAGTAAATCGGGATCTTCATTATTCAGAACTCTTCATATACTGTCCAGAATTTACCGCGGACAGGGCTCGCACCTTGGCACGTCTGCTTCCGAATTTGTTTCTCCAACCACTAAGTCAACATACTACGTGCTACATACCATTTTTAGTAATAAGCTAGCTAATGATCCTTGGTTAAACCGTACTTTATGTGGAGCCTATATGACATCCCTTTAGACCTGAAGTTCAAAATAAACATCCTAAATCTGCCATTATAGAACGGAAAACACGCTACCTGAGGAAGAGGTATTGAATTGCATATCAACATAATTGTACGAAAAACGGTTGCGAGGACTTTGATAACAATTATTTAAATTACCGATGGGATTTTGATATCAAAAACAGCCCCATTATGTACCCACATATGCCAGTATAAACTAAGTATATTATAATGCATAACAGGCAATACATCCATTAGACCGGTTTCGCCATTGGGAACTCATCACATTTTGTCTTTTGGATAATGGAAGATGTAAACGTATTTATATAATGGGCCTGGTGTTTACATACAGATCACATACTTTAATTAAGTAACTGTTATTGTCACCAGCGCAACCGATGTTTCTTAAATTACATAAATGTTCATTTCAACACAACTTCCCCTTTTAATGTGGTATCTGTTTTATATTGACAGATTGAAAAATGTTAGTTTGAACGTTTGGTCTAAATGGATGACATAAGAGCTCCACCAAAAACGAAAAAATAACAGAATTAAATGAGTTATCATACGACTGAAATTTTTGTTTAGTTTGCGGCAGGTTGGCTCAGTGGTTAGAGCACCAGATTCCGAAGCAGACGTGCCCAGGTTCAAGCACTGTCCGGGACAAAATCTGTCCAGTACGTGATAATTTCCGAAGAAGGACGAAACCAGTCTGCTGCACGAATTGCCTTTACAACACTATGCAATTTTTAGTTTATACTGACAAATGTATGTACTTAATGGGTCAGGTGTTTATATCAAGATCGCAACCTCGATTATATTAAATATTATCACTCTCCACACAAACAAGGTTCGTTTCATTATAAAAAATGTTCACTTCAATACAACTTCCTCCTGTAATGTGGTGTTTGATCTCCGCATAAAGAAGAGGTTAACCGAGAAACATTAGTTAGTATATAACTTGAAATTTTGAGTGGCATGATACAGGGTAGCTCGTGGTTACAGCAACGTGTTCCGAAGCAGACGTGTCCAGGTTCGAACTGTTTGCTGTATATTCTGGACAGTACGTGAAGAGTTCTCAACAAGGACGAAACCGGTATACCGGATGAATTGCCTATTCTACACTATACATGCTCAGTTCATTCTAAAAAATGTAAGTATATAATGTGGTTGGTGCATACATCAAGATCGAAAACTTGATTTAAATAATTTAAAAAAAAGTTGTGCTTGAGTATGGATGCGTGTATTTATGTGCGTAATATCGCAAATTGAAATGGTTGATTTAATGTATGCATAAAACATTATCGTGCTCCTGTTCGTACATCATTTATTGGTAGCGATGCTAAATTTAATCGATTAACGTTGCATTTTAAAAAATATAATGAGTGTCATTTTTGGTGAGCAACATCATGTTGACAATGTGTGCAACGTCATAAAGAATATAGAAAAGAACTTTAGCACGAAAGGCACTAACTGGTGTAATCCGGAAACAAGGCTAGCTAGAGTTATTAGTAATATTACTACTGATACAAAAAGAACTACGATTACACATGCTATTCCAGCTATTAACATTACAAAACCAGCAACAACTACTACGGCAATTAATACTTATTCTAATATTACAGTTTCGATTAATACAACTATTACTACTAAAACTAAAGTTATTACTAATACTAATAATACTTCTACAAGTATTTCACATAATTCTACCAGTAATAAATTTATGTTACCATTGCTAATAATACTGCTTATCATTTCGCGACAGTTGTAAAACGACCATTGCTGCCACAACCCCATTTATTACAACTAATATTATATTTAAATATATTACTTTTAGTGATAACGATAGGAATGTTAACAAAACTGCTTATGTACCTTTCATGAATATGACAAGTAAAGTAATTTTTCTGCAAATAGGTGAATGCATCAAAACTCAATAACAACATATATCAAGGTAGTATGATATATAAATTTTATAAAGGTAGAGAAATGGCTGAAGAAATTTATTTGTAACTTATTTGGTGTATAGAATTTAGTTTAAGGAGAAAAACTAAAAAGATTATCACAAATTGAAGACTATTAAACAGTTTTAATCTATTTTATTAGTTATATAGCTATGGGGTCGAAATTAATTAGCAGGTATTAAAAATATTGGTGGGATAATTGAAATACGTTTTACTAAAATCTAGCTCATGTGAAGTGATCCAGCCTCGGATCTGTTTATGAAAGCAGATTTTATGAAATAAGATACAAACTCGGTTAAAGGTTTTGTTTCAATCTTGTTTGACAGTACTAGCAATATCTAATACTGATTTACCGAAATCGTAAAATTATATAAATTAGAAATGCATTGGCATGTAATGAGTACACGTAGTAAATATCAGGTAAAAATGTATTAACTGTGGTATCAAATATTCCTTAAGTATCGAGTAGTGGAAACTTAGATTTCTAGACATCCCTTGACGACAGGAAAATCATATGGAAGCTGAGATCACTAAATATAATGGCTTGAGCATCTAGTGCAGTACACAAATGAAGAATAAATTACAAATTTATATTCAAACTTATCATCCAATTGGACTGGTCGACTATATGCCAAAGTATTTAGACGAAAATGGAAAAAAATCAAGCCATATCAAGGATAGACCATACTATAGTAAAACCTTCGCGAAAAACTAAACTCAATGTTTAATGGGATCTTTCTGCGTAAGTATACATCGGTGACGATAACCATATTAATAATTATAATATAGCCTACTACAAATTAATTTATTCTGAAATAATGGAAATTAAATTATCAATTTAATTGATCTTTGAATTCGAATAAAATTCACCTTGAGACAAAAGCAAATTTGACAAGAGGATATGAAACAAGAGATTTGAGAATGAGCTGAACATCAAGTTTTAAATTTCATGTAACCTTGTGCAAAATGAAAAGTAGCAGCCAAAATTTAAGCATAAATGAGATCCGACTTAACTGAAAGGATTTACTATGAGTCATGCTTGACAATGAATTTGAATCGCGCTAAATTGTGCCTATTTCCTCAATGCAAGAAAAACGGCCATACAAATATATATATATATATATATATATATATATATATATATATATATATATATATATATATATATATTGTATTTTTTATTTGCAAATGTCTCAAGTACGTAAGACATACCTTTTCGAGTATTTTCTAATTTAATCTTCACTTAAGAAGAACTCGTCAGATTTAGTTTTCCTCAAGCAAATTCAAGAATTCTCGCAAAATTTTTGTAAAAATATCAGTAACAACATATTGGTTTGGTGTTCATTTTTAAACTTTTGCATAATCATGATTAAGTTATTATGGTGAATAATCATGACATTCATTCAAATAGATAAAATTTGTTAACTGTTTGTTACAGAGAGCTAATATATGTGTAATTATGCATTAAGTGTTGTGCAAGAAACGAATGTGCGCATGAGATTACACTTTCCGTTTATTCTGACCTGGATTCATCCTTCTGGTC
>JAQBSW010010775.1:0-22755 GCA_029291075.1 Eudiplozoon nipponicum | reverse complement strand
TGTATGTATGTATGTATGTATGTATGTATACATGCATGTATGTATGTATGTATGTATGTATGTATGTATGTATGTATGTATGTATGTATGTATGTATGTATGTATGTATGTATGTATGTATGTATGCATGTATGTATGTATGTATGTATGTATGCATGCATGTATGTATGTTTGTATGTATGTCTACATGCATTTATATCATGTCCAATGCTTTTTAGCTTTAAAAATAACATATTTTGACAAAAAACATTAAAAACTGATAGTATGCTTATTATGATTAAATGGCGAATTTATTTGATGAATACGTAACAGCAAAGTTGCATTCATTAAATTTTATTGTATTGAGTTTCCATTTGATGCTGTATATGTACATCTATTACCTTATATATCATTGCTCAGTTTTGGCAATAATGCATGTTTTTAGGTATGCTGATGAATCCGAACAAAGAAACACCAACAAAAACGCGTACGGATGAGGAAAATAAATACGAATAAAATTTAATTTTTGACTAGCTATCCTTCCATCAATGAAATTGAAACCTATGACATTTATAATTGAACGATTTTAACGGTAGTTAAGTTAGCACAAATCAGGTCAGCTATTTAATTAAACTAAACTCATAACCGTTTTATCGATGTGATTTTATTCATTAATAAGAAAGATATATATTTAAAATTAATGCAAACATAAAATTTCATAAGGCAGGAACTGCGACTCGTCTTCAATATTGTTACTTTACTTTAATTTAGAGGCTCCTTGATAGTAATCAAAATATAGTTTGGGGTCTAAATAAAACAGAACAAAAATAGTTAAAAATTAGAAAAAATTATATACATTACGTGAAGTTTAATTTGTAAAAAGTATTACCCTTATTTTTCAGAAATGGTGTACTTGGTTGTAGTGCTGATTTTTTCATCTAATTTTTTTTAAATGGCTTACTCTCTGAAGAATTATATTTTTTCTACTGCTAATATTTCTATGTATACTGCGGGTCGTTTTGAAAGCGAAGGATAATTTAATCAACAGTTACAAAAAGCTATTAGACTAACTCTGATTCGATTTCGAATTTTTGTGTGGTTTATAATGCAATACAAGAATTGTTGCAAATAAAATGATCGGCAATTGGTGCCGAAATAACAAGATTATAAATCTTCCGATATTGTAACAAAGAACAAAATATGAAATAGATTAGATATAATAATCATAAGTCCTAGTTTGAGAATGTTTTTGAAAACAATGTGCGATAATTTATCGCTAATACGCATAAACCCGTTTTGTTAAATCGAGACAGAATTTCACTTTCAAGGACTCAAGGACTAAAGTTTGAAAAACATAAATGAAATTATTATGAATGATTAAAATTTCAGAGTAATGTTAATCATATATTTAATCATTCCAACAAAAATATGCTTATCATTTGTACAATATATTAGCTATAAATGCTTAAACTCTACTGAAAGATATTCAGATCTGCATTATTTTCCATTATTGGCTTCAAAACCGTAAAGTGATGTGTCTTTAATCCACTTTTTTACGTTATTTTATGTTGGCGATATCTGAAAAATTCAAATAAAATAATTTTTGCTTTTGTATGCTTTTTGGACTTAAGCATCTACTTTTCCAAATGTGTTTCAAATATCCTTTAGTAAAATAGATTCATTAATATCGCCTCTCAAATCGATAAATACTTTTTTGTTTGAAGCCTGGATTCTTATTGATTAAGTATCGTAATAAAATAAAGTTTTAATATTGAAATATCCTTCGACGTCTTAATCTAAATAAAATGTTCATTTGGAATGGGTTATTAGCCCTAAGATATATTTCGTCATTAGTTCATCCATTTCCAGGCCCACACTCAACGGATTTACGCTGAAACTGATAGAAGAAACCATAACCAATGTAACTTTAAATACACCCTCCTTCGTTAGTTGAGTTATTTTTATTCTTCCTAATTTTATATCAACTAATTGGGATTCCTCAATTCAATTAAAATGTTAAAATTTTAATGCAATGATAAAATTAAGGAGAAATCTTATTTTATTAAGAATAAAGCAAAAAACAACGCAGTTGTATTTTTAATATTTTTTATGCAGTATTCATTTATAGTGAAATATCAATTTATTAACCGATGAAATTAAGAAAATCAATACAAATAATAAGTCAAATCATCGTGACATTTTACATTGAAAATATGTTTTTCTATTGAACATATCTTGTATTGCGAAAAATGCGGCAATCCAGCAGAATGTCACAAGAACCGAGAGCATACATTTCCTCTCTCTCTCTCTTACATACGTACACGCACACTCAAACACGGACACCAATTCATGTTTAGATCATGCACAGAACCATTTTTATGCAGTTAATTTCTCCAAATCTAAATTTCCGATTGATATTTCAGTCATCTTAAATATTCACAAAGAAATTGGCGCTTTAAATTATATAACCAAAAGACTTTTCAAAAGTTTTGGTTTAAATAGACAAACATCTCTTATGTTCTGGTTATTTAGCATCATATATATATATATGCCTGCTCTCTTCTATATATACTATATAGTACAATTGCAAAAAGCTGTACTCTGTTCTATTTAAAAGCAGTATGTTTGATTCTTTTTTTTAATAAAATCTTAACATATCTTCAGCTTCCGACATGGTCCCGAGAAACAGCATCAGCAGGTAGCAATCCACAAATGCATACGTCAAGTTCGGGAAACAACTTTCAAATCTATAGTCAACCAAATGCTGAACTCGTGCCAGTAGAACCGTTGATAGATGAAGATCGTATTTCAAAACTCTTACAACGACATGAACAGGAAAGGCGAAAGATAAGCGCACAATTGTTGTCGATAGACAGACATAAAACTGCTAACTTCAACAGTACACGGGTTTTTCAGCATAATGAGGGCGATGAAATTTTCGAATAGCATCATTGAGGAAATTCTATCTGTTGGGAAATATCATTTGAAATGTATATCTTTGTAAATAATAGAAGTGATCAGCTAGGTTTATGAGCTTAATGTGGAAGAAATATTTACTTGATTGATTTTATGATTATGCAGCTTTAAATTTAGAAAAGTTCGACTCTATCCCACAAACTTTACTTTATTTTGTGGAAAACGCATGCATTGATGCATTTATGTTGCGCGAAAGACTGGATAAACTCATGTTGGCATTTATCTCATGCTCGCATACTTGGTTTGAAGAATTTTTATCACCACATGCTCAATCAATTATTCTTTAGGGAATGTTAAAGTGATTAAAATAATAAGCATTGAATTGCTAATAAAACAAAGTGTACATTTTGCGTTGGTCTACTCACGGCTACCCCGTTGGCTCACTGTGTCATCTACATCACTTATAATCTAGTATTTTGCCTTACAACATCGTAAATATCGCATCACGCATCATCTCGACCGCAACATGGCAGAAACATTAACGTAGTAATAAAAAATGCTGTGGTTGTGACTACGCTTCTTGAGGTCTTCAATTAAATTTTAAAGGAAATAAAGGCTGCGTAATGTAAAAAAGGAGTTATCGGCTGATTTTGCTGAGCAGAGCAAGTAAACATAAGAAAGACACACATTGTACAACATTAACTAAACAAGCAGACATTTAAGAGGAACTGATAATTTATTAAAGATGTTCTGGAGACAAATTTTGGAACCTGTTAAAGCCCAATGCGCGTTATGTTTTCAGTAATTAGTGTAACCGAAAATTATAAATAGGAGGTACATTTTATCTACGTTGATAAAGTAAAGATGTAAGATATCTATAAAATTTGATTTTCTGATGGTTGTTGGACGAACTATCGTTAATGATGAAACATGTAAAATGTAATTGTCAAGATTGGCGCATCGAGTCCTGTAATTCAATTACATTTTGTCGATCGGCAGCTGGCTAGGTAGACTTTTATCTAGTTCTTTTATTCTAACGACAATTTCAAATGTGTGCAATAAAGGCTTGCATGACGCCACACATTATATAATCAACTGTAGGCATAATTTCTTCACGAAAAAGTAAAACGCACTAAGCACATGTAAATGGGATTTCACGTTTTGTTTCACACTTATTTTTATTTTCCTAGCAGGCGCGTCACACACGATTGTGCACATTTCTAACTTTGGAAAATGAAAAGACCTAGGAAGCACCAAATTTTATCGCTCACCAAATGATTAACACCAAATCGGTTTTGAGTTTAATGTGAGCACGCTGGCATATCTTCAGCAATCTTCGTCTCAAGACCTGAAGTCCTCTAGACAATAAAATTAAACAATAATTGATTGCGTGGGTGGTGGTAACAATTCTTTAAATCAAGTTTGCGAGCTTGAAGTAAACAGCAATCTTAATGTATTTAATCAGTCGTCGAACAACATAACAAAACTATCGCTGACGCGTTTCGACTTTCCTTGATCATCACCAGAGTACGACGGAAAACTGACTAGCGAGGATCAAATCGCATTGCATATATATGGAAAGCAATGTTAGATATGCGGCTCTCACCTCGCTCACCACACATTGTATGTTGCCAGCGTTCGACCAGTTAAATACTATGGGATTAGTATTTACTTGAAGCTCGCAAATCCTTGATTTAAAGCAATTCGTTACCAAATCACCCGCGCAATCAATAATTGCTTCAATTTTATTGTTCATATATACATATATGGCGGCGGTACATATAGCAGCGTGTGTGTGTGTGCGGTGGCGAAAGCGCAAACATCTATCGTTCGCGAAAGCGATAGAAATTGTGCAGCCGACATTTGCAGTCACGTACAATGTATGCAAGACTGCTAGAGCTGAGAGCCGCATATCTATTTTGCTTTCTGTATATATGCAATACGGATCGATCCTCGCTAGACAGTTTGCCGTCGTACTCTGATGATGATCAAGGAAGGTCGATACGCGTCAGTGCGTTGCGACTGGCGGGAGTTTTGTTATGTTGTACGACGACTGGTTAAATACATTGGGATTGGTGTTTACTTCAAGCTCGCAAACTTTATTTAAATAACTGAAGTCCTCTAGTTAGCAATTATCATTATAAAATACACAGGTAATTAACGTTTTTGTATTCCGGTGATTATTAATTTACAACAAGACAAAATTATTGATATGATTGACGAAAATTCTACTATTCAGTTCAGATTCGTATATTCCAACAATTATTTGTGATGCTTTCAAGATATATTGTCTTTTTATCGTTCACTTCAATACCTCTTCCATGATTGTGATATTACTTCAGCATGATAATTTTTGTACGTTTATATTTAAATTTCTTTGAAGTATGAGTCACTAGAAAATATGCTACGGATTTAATTATCAATTTATCTAACCTATTTTGAAATTTTTAATTTGCGTTTGTCAAAGGCTTCTTGATTGGTAATAACATTGCATACGTTTTGTATACTTTATTTACCAAAATTGCATAAGATATGTTTCCTTATAATAAAATTCATACTACAGGTGTAATCTGTATATATTGATAATTTTTTAAGAACAAATACTACTTTTTTGATTTTTCTTTTTTCTGTCAATAAAATTAGAGAACAAAAACCAAGGTTTAAGGAAGATTAATATGGCTTGTGTTGGATAAATTTTATCGTTGCGCAAGTTTTAACTCATCATTAGGATTTAAACTGCGGTTCGATCAAAAAATATTTATACAGGTCATGTTTTGCATATAACTTCGATCGTTTCTCAAATCGGTGGTGTTTAGCCGACTTTTTTGTGTAAATATTCTTTTATCT
This sequence comes from Eudiplozoon nipponicum, assembly GCA_029291075.1. Lineage (NCBI taxonomy): Eukaryota > Metazoa > Platyhelminthes > Monogenea > Mazocraeidea > Diplozoidae > Eudiplozoon > Eudiplozoon nipponicum. Next base: position 17,013 of record JAQBSW010010775.1, on the reverse strand, counting down.
TTCTTGTTACTTCACTATTTGTATTCAATTGACAAAATTTTACAGATTTGGTCTATTTTTATTTTATTGTCCTTTGATTACTTTCCGATAAGTTAGTTTTTCTTTTCGCCAAACAACAAACATAATAGCGTTTTTTTAGTTTGGTCTAGCTTAACAAACACCGCATCTCATCTGTTCATGTGTGCTTTTATTTACCTACTAAATTATCTTTCGTTTTAAATGAACGTTTATATCAAATCCGTTAAGATCTAGCAATTATACATATTGAAAAATTAAATTGACTGGAATGGCGTAAACAAGTAGATTTTTCAGCACCAGAAAACATTTGTAATACCAATGAGGAACTAGTTCCATTGAAGAGGTAGGCCTGCGCTTTTTGATTGAATCATGTAGTCCACGATAATGGTCGCTTTATCACATCACACCAAAAATCAAAAAGTGAAAGTGTTATCCAACAAACTTGAAGCGTAAAATGTTGTAACAATGAATCAGTAGCAGTAATTTTGTTTGCGTTTGTGCACACAACGTCTCTTCATATTGGAATATAAGTTTTAAAGTATGATGTATCAACGAGAAGATTCCTATCTCATAATATTCTGTGCTCGGTGATAGATAAAGTGCAAGCTATTTTGATAAACGCTTGCAAAATTAATTTAAATTATCAGGGCAGGAAAACTATTCAGGTATTAACTCTCATAAAAATTATTTTCCGAGATTTCTAGTACTTATTTTATTTTATTTATATTAATTTCCTCGGGGTTTAAACGTGTCTTGTTCTTTTATAAAATTAAAAATGTACTACGTAAGATTATTTAGTCTGAAGTGATTATGTCACATTGAATTGCAATTCATTCAGCTGTAGCTTTGCGATGTTAGACACATTGTGTTACTCTTCATAGTTCGGTCCTTGGTCAAATATTTTATTAAATTAGTTGAAAAGTTAGATTTTTCGTAGCATTGTTTTGCCTTCCCATCTAAAATGTAGTCTTTCCTTTAGCCGTATATTTGTCTCATTCTGTGATATATACACATTTGCACACCAAATATGTTACAAATCTCCCGCGCATCTGGTTATATTAGTTCATGAAGTCGTTTTACTTACAAACGGTCATGTATTGGATAATTTGAGGGCGAACAGTAGGATGCCCAATGTGCGTAAGCTAACAATACTGAGGGCAATGTACCAAAAGTTAATTTTCTTTTTTGTTTAATGAGAAACAATTTATTGTCTTTTTTCGTGACCTTTTGTAAGTTATTTATTTATTCAAAGTATTTGCGAAGTTGAAAATCATTTACTACATCAAAAAATAACTTTACAGAAAAGAACTTTTTTCTCTGAAGTCCGATGAAGATGAGTCATCTAAAGTTGTACTGGAGTGCACTCAATTAGTAATAAACAGTCTGCTTTAAGTAATGCTCGTGTTTGATGCTTTGCGAATACATTAACCGAGAAACTGACACTTGTCTGTTGTATTCTATAAATTTTGATACTCTTCTGATAAGGTTCAACTTAGCCTTCTCAAGTTAGCCTTGCAAAAAAGCCAATTTCAAATCACCCGCAACAAAAATATGAGTAGTCTGTGTTTAATTTGAATGTAACTCGACGGCTGGGTCTCGTTTCTCTTTCTGTGTGTCTATGATAATGATTTCCATAATATGGCTTTTTCCTAGTTATTCTGGTCTCTTCGTTGAAGTTGTGCAGGACATTGAATTATGCACTCGTTTGTTATTGACCAAAGCTGAATTTGAGGTTCTACGTTGGGGCCAAACTTCTGGCTTCAAACCATTCATAGATAAGGCTTGCCGTTGTAGCCAATGTCAAAGAATTTAAGATTCCAGAGTATTTTGGCTTCAGTATTGACTGAACCCCATAAATTCTTATATAAACTTGCTGAAAAGTGCCATATGCCTATGGGATGTGTATCGAAGGATGGTATTCTCTGGTGAGTTGCGGTCGAAGACAGTTTAGGACAATTTTAATTTGCTATGTAACTTCAAATCTACTCAAAAAATCTACAGGAAGTTGAGGATTGTGGCCAAAGATGACTTGCACAACTGATGCCTTAATACTGTCACGATACCAAGAATGCCTATCTTTAAAAACAACTTGCAGTATGATTAACCATTCAGAATTTTCACCAGAGGAGCATAACGCAGTGTTTAACTTGCGATGTAAGCTTTACACAGGACCGTTGCATTTAAGGCTAAACACAGTCCATCTAATCACACCATCACACAATCTCTGCGTCAAACCACATAGTGTGACAATCAATAATTGTCACTCAGTAGTGTAGACCATTAGCTTCAGGCGGAGCGATGTGGTTGAATCGAATGAATTTGAGACGGGCTTTGCGCAACTCAAAATAGGAGTACATATGACGGACGATTTTCGACAATTAGCGTGGACGACAAGCTTTAACCCGGCCGTTTATATCCGATCTGATAGACGGCTAGGACAGACAACCTTGTTATATAGTTCTGGTACCATCCACAACAGAATGAATAAAGTTGGGATATTTTTAAAACACAGGATGACGACAGTCGAGTGGGAGCCAAAATCTTATAGTTGAGTCTGCTTCAAATATATACGCGACGAATAAAGAACTGCCAAAATTGAAACTGTTGGATCGATCAGGAAATTTTTTGTGTCCATAAAATAAGTTCTTTGTCATTATGGCCAAAATGTCATACAATGCCAAAGTGACTGCTTCGCAATATGGTGGACTTTTGCTGTATTTTAATATCAGATGATTAGTCTGCAACAACATTCTCTCTTTTTATTTGACTGATGGAAAGTTTAATTCACTTAGTGATATAATTTGAAGTTTTCTCTGTTGAAGTAATTACGAGATGATATTTTGTATCGCATCAACTAACTCTAAATTGTTGACATTTAACTCAAAAGAATGCCCTAATAAGTTTTGTTAAATGTGCTGATAGGTATCGTGCAACACCATCCATTTTCATTCCATTAACAAACAATGCTACTCTACTGGCTTTAATTTCCTGGGGTAGAATTATTTTAGACGCCGTTCACCATCAACTTCTTGTTCCAGTGTCGCACCTAAAGTCTCTTCAGATGCATCGGTAAAGAGTCTTAATTGATTTTTCCAGGTAAATGATATGCTGTTTATAGTTTTTCGCCTGGAAATCGTTAATACGTTCAAACATAAGCCGAACTGATGAATCCAAACGAATTTGCGTGTTGGACATTAGTGATTTCATTGCTTTGAGTTGTCTGGTAAGCCTTGCTTGTTGTTGCACTATCATGGGGATACATGATCTGTAGTTGTTGCACGTACCAAGCAAATGGAAGTGTTGTCTGGTAGACTAACATGATGACGGAAAGTTTTTAATTACGTCAACTTTATATACTAGTGTATTGATTACATCGTGCTTAATTGGGTACCCGAGGAACTTCACTTGTTATTAGGCACAAAGACATCTCTCGATGTTTAATTTCATAGAAAACCTCTTACTTATATTTTACCTCCAGCTATCTAATACAGTGTGCGAGGTAGTTTTTTCAGTACCACATTCATAAACCTTTGTATCTCATGTGATGTTTTTCACGGATCAAATGTCATTCTTGTATATTCCCACAGGCCAAATTGTGTTATGGCAGTCATTTTAGCGAGGCTCTTCTTATCTAATGAAATTTGATCAGAAGCGTATTTGAGGTCCAGCATCTTGAAAAATTTGTGCTGAACTGCGTCATCCGTAATATCCTACGCAGAATTTATTGCATTTTGACCAGAATGATGATATGATAAAGAGCACGATAATCACCGCATAATCTCCTGTTTTCAACTTGTTGCTTATCAAGCATACGAAAGGTTGACGCTCACCGACTTGGACTAGGACGAAAAATGCCTCCCTCAATCGTGTAATCGAATGTGGTATTGGCTGCCCGTAGTTATTCCTTATTTAAAGTTCTTGCTCAGATGAGATTGGTGGACTATTTGTTTCTTTATAATTACGAGTTGTTAATCTCGTCATGCTAATGAGATTTTACCTCTTGATGTTCATGCTATTGGGAAAATGCTAGGCAAATTCATGTACGCCACGATGCGCAAATTCAAATAAATCGTTGCTCTTTAATGCAAAGGTGAGATATTTGACACCATTTGTAAAGGTATGCGCAGCTAACATCGTGACAGGATCGATCAACTTGCTTTTTTGTTGTACCTACTTTGGCAGGTAGTTCAGACCTAATATGCAATACTGCATATCCGCAAACACAGTCGTGCACGGGTAACACGTCGTAATCAAAAAGAGAAACGAAAATTTAATACAACTTGTTTTCTTATTGATTGGTCGTATGCAGCGTTTGGTTTAATATCAGTGCAACATATAGCAGGAAAATGAGGCGTTACTACCGAGCTTCCTCTATTACAATCGACCACAAAATCAATACGCAAGGGTGCATCAAGAGCGACCATTATTGACGCGGTTTGTTAAGTCACAATAGTAATACGCGTTGTCCTTACTTGCTCTGTAAAACATTGTTGCCTGTTGCCGTCATTGCTTTGTATACTTTATTGTGTCATATGGGGAAATTCACATAAATTGCCTTCTCGGCAAGTTTGGATGCATTCTTTAATTGCATGCCCCATTGTACGATTATTTATACACCAAATGTCAGGAATACTCACATGAGGATGCCGTGCTGACACAGAAAGACTTTTAGAATTATTTAATGCTGTGATGCGGATGGTGAACGTATCATCGTTACGGAGGTTCTAAATTAGGTTTCTCAGGTGATATATTATACTGGACAACTAAGATTGCAAAGCTTTGGAGTCTGCAGCAAATGCTTCATGTCCACTTACAGCGTTTGCCGGCAATTTTGACAATTTGTCTCTATATCTCGCAAATTCTCACGGAATATTAATACATAAAATTGACCAAACATAGCACCAAAATAGCTATAAATTACAAAAACAATAATAACTGTAAAACTTCTATTAAAAAAATATGATGTTAACATAAATAATTAGAATGTCACTGGGTTCTAAATGTTCACATTAATTTGTGCTTGGCCCACATCGGGCGTCAGATTGAAATACCCGATCACACAACAAATCAAATAAATCCGATAAATAAGAACCTGTGAGTTTATTTAACAATGCTCTTTCTTTTATAGGCAGGAAATATGAATCCATTTTTTGTCACAACAGTAAATTAAATGGAAAATCCTGGCAACGTGTTTTAGAAGATATAAATGAAATACAGTCTACATGTACAGAAAAATATAAACGAACAAATAGCCAAAGTGTAATTCAAATTACTAATGGATAGTACAGCATTAATATGATTGAATACAGTAATAAGCGTTATGAAGACCTTAACATTATAAAATTCGTAAAATTACATTTGACTTAATAATAATAATAATAATAATAATAATAATAATAATAATAATAATAATAATAATAATAATAATAATAATAATAATAATAATAATAAAATAATAATAATACATTTATTTGGCATCAAAGGCCAACTGGCCCAACCATTGAAATAGCAAATCAAGGGTAGGATATGTGGAGGTGAGTGGAATTGTGACTAGCAAAGTATTTAATAGCAGGGGGAGGGGTTGGGGAGGGGAAAAGTTATCATTAACATCAAGATAGTTCAATCTGGTGAAAAATAAATATAAACGAAGTTCCATTTGACTAGACAAGATCAATTGGAGATAGTCCGTGAAGTATCAGATCTTCAAGGTGAATGTGAGATCGAAAACAAAGATGAAGATGAAAAGATGGCGGCCCGGAGGTAGACGTCGACCGATGGAGTCCATTGTCGTGACGATTGAATTGATGGAGCAAAGCATGGACATGGATGGAGTCAGCAGGATTGAGGCGAGCGAGTCTTGCAGGGATCGCAGGCATCCGTAGAACGTGATTGTGATTAAAAGAAGACCAAGGAGAGTCGAAGTACGAAGCGAACCGTTGTTGGATCGGTAGGGCTGTTGGGTTTCCGGTCCTCCGCTGAAACAAGAAAGAAAGAAAAGAGTTAGGAAACAGGAAGAAATAATTTCGATAACATTAACTGATTAACATTAAGTGAACAATATTGTTGTTTATCAATTTATGTATGAACAATCTTTACTACAATATTATAAATAGTGTTTAATTCGTTATTAAAAATGTAAAATCAACGTGCCTATGAAAGTGCCGGCATATATATATTTTTCCCCCGAGTGTAGTCTTTCGTTTCCCCTTGTTCCGCAACAACATCATATATATATATATATATATATATATATATATATATATATAAGTACGGATAGTATAACAAATAGAAAATTAAATCTTGGAGAGAGAGAGAGGGTAAAATAGAGGAACGTCAATTAGTTCATATGCATCTACACCAGTTCAGGCATAATGTTCTAACTTGATTATTTTTCTTACACAAATCAAACATTTCTTGTATAATTGCTCAATGCAATGTTTACTCCAGATATTAATAGTCTGGTCGTTCGGTCAACATATATCAATCGAAATATTACGAATATATTTTGATAACTATTATTTCAGGTCGATTTTAACGACTGTTTTTCTGTAATTGTCGGTAAAGTTAATTATGCTGCCTTACATAACGCGTGTAGTTTGCCTGCAATATAATTTTATTCCTCTTTAAATTTCTTCTTTTTAGCACGAGAAATAGCAACAACATTAAATAGGCATTCAAAGTAAATTACCTTCTTTTCTATAAAAACGTCAATTTCATTTGATACCTCCTTTTAATAGTTGATCTAATCATGTTACTAGGATATCCATTAGACAGATAATGTTTTAGGATAATATACTTATCATCTTTTAAAATTAGACCAACCAGTCAATTAATTAAACGAACATAGGTTGCGCGGGGAGTGATAACAATTATTTTAATCAAAGTTGCGATCTTGATATAAACACCTGACCTGTTATGTTCATACTTTTTTCAGTATAAACTAAGTATTGTATAGTGTAGATAAGGCAATTCATCCAGTAGGCCGGTTTCGTCCTTATTGGGAAGTCATCACGAACCGTCCAGAAATTGTCACGGACAGGGCTCAAAGCTGTGCACCCCTGCTTCGAAATCCGGTGTGGCAGGATAGAACAGTGGTTAGAGCATCAGATTCCGAAGCCTTTTTATCGTATTAATATTGAAAGAAACTGCTATACTGTGGAGACTAGATTATGGTAAGTTAATAATTATATTTTACACTTATAAACATTCTTTAGCAGCACATCCCATACTCTGACGTGAAGCCGATATTGTTGTGAGAATTATTAAATATTTTGAGCAGTTTTTATGATTGAGCCTGGTTTTTATGAACACAAAACGTCGTCCACATAACGCATATAATGTAAACATTTATTGCTGTTTCACTTCAGTGATGTATTCTAAAGATGCCGTCAGAAAATCACCCCTAACTCTCGAGTTAGTGGCTCGAAATTGCAGCACCATTAGCTTATTTACGAATGCATCTATTTTAATGAAACTACATTTTTTGGGAATAAAAATATCATTTTTCGTACTGTAAAACCTGGTACCGAAGACGGTAATTGATTTAACAATAATTGTTTGCGCGGGTGGTGGTAACAATTCTTTAAATCAAGTTTGCGAGATTGAAGTAAACAATAAATAAAGTAAACCAATGCATACAATGGGATTGGTGTTTACTTCAAGCACACAAACTTGATTTAAAGAACGGTAATTGATTGATTGAATAAAACCGCATTCCCAATGGTTCATATGAACGATGTTGGCGCCTTTGGCAGAAAGGGACGAATACACGCCCAGCCCGATCGAAGAAAACACAGATACGGAAAGGTAAATTGGGATCAATCGGATCTTTGTAAAATTGTTGGTGCAAAGCTACAATCCGCGTACGCAAAACGCGGCATTGTAGAATATGAAGCTGGCACCCCGCAAAAATTGAAAAAGTATGTACGAGGATGGTAATGTTTTGGTCTACTGTTTGAACTATAATTGCAATAGTTCCTAAAATTCGAAAAAAATAAGTCATATTCCTGGTTTTAACTTCAGTTTATTAAATTTTGTTATGAGACACAAAAAAATTGGCAATCGAAATATAATCTACTGATCGATGCACTATTAATGTGTACTGCACGGCCATCTAGCCAGTTTCATTTAAAAATATGTCTTGTGCTACTTTTAGTTCGTAAATTGTTTGTGTAGATTATCGAACAGTTCTGAGCATCTGTGCATTGACAATATCAATTATACAGCATTGACTAAAAAAATCATTTCACTTATTAAGTTCGGCTTAACCTTTGCTATTAAATTTTATGTACCTTTCATACTTAAGAGTTTAGAATAGAATTGAATAGAATAGAATAGAATATCTTTATTTGGATTCAAACCACACATGTTCCATCAAATAATAATATTGGAAAATGTACAATATAAAAAAGATATCACATCACATAAATATGTGCAATTAGTCTCATGTAGATAAGTAAATCTCACTAGTTGTACTGTACAATATATCAACATCAGAAAGTTCGGCTGTAAAAGTAATAGATTCATCATCAAAAATAGGAAAAATTAAGGTATAATTCGAGTGTAACATTATGCAAAAAATGAGAACCATGACTAGCAATAGATTGTATGTATTGTTGACGAACTGATGTTGTAATGCATAACATTTCAATTTTAATAATACAAACTTGAGATAAAATTTCAAGCAATTATGTTGCTGATAACAATTATCCTTGACTTTTATTCAACCATGAGAAAGAATTAGCATAATCAAAATTAAAAACATCAGAATGATTGAAGAATTTTTCTAGTTCAGTAGATAAAAAATTAAAAGTCATCTTAGATGGAGGCGTTTCTCTAAGCCCCTTTGGCAATTGATTATAAATTTTGTAGATTTTCGAAAAAGAGAATAACTTGTTCGCAACATTCCCCACCAAAGGAGGAGATATTGCAAAATGTCCAGATCTAGTTCCAATTTACTATTATCCATTAAAAAATCGTAGTATTTTTATATCCACATTTAAATGTTGCTTTGTCAATGCATGATGTTCAGCAGATTTAAACAATTTCAGTTTTTATGCCTGATAAAACAAGAAGCAATAAACTAGTTTTTAATGAACAGTGCTTTTTTAATTTCCGTCGGCTTTTATATGAAGGAATTTTTTTTAATTTCGCTTATTGAACAGTGCATCCTTTATTTGCTTATAGATGTTGAATTGTGGTATGTTAAGTAAACGTGTTTTAGGATTCGAAGTTATTAAGTCCTATTAAACTGAATGGTTTATATAATTGTATAATAGTGAACAAATCGAACAAAAAAGAGACACTCGTTACTTACCCGCAACACCACTGCATTTTACTTTACTTTTTAATTATGAAATAAGCCAACAATCAATAATTTTAAAGCAATTAAACGATCATTGTTTGCGCGAGTGGTGGTTAAAAATTCTTTGTATAATGTTTGTGAGCTTGAAGTAAACACCAATCCCAATATAGTTAACAAGTCGTCGAGCAAACTAGTAACTGACGGTAGTTTTGCTATCTTGTTGGACTTGATTAAATAAATTTGGATTGGTGTTTACTTCAAACTCACAAACTTGATTTAAAAAATGAATACTTATTTTGATTATCCATAGTCTAGACTTGCGGGAACTGCGCAGAATCCCTCCATGGAAACATATTTGAGTAATTCAGTGATGATATAACGCATGCCACAACAACTTTATTTGTGTTCTTCATTTAATTGTTACTAGTTTACCTAATTTCTTGAAAGATATGTAACAGTTCAGAGCAATTCGCCGACATATTAACTAAATGAAATTCAAATTTCATTTACGCGGCACCAATTAAAACAAGCGAAATTTACCGTTAACCAATGGCGTGCGAGCTTACGCTTGCAAAAATATATAAGCACGGTGCATTTACCATGTTGTTCATTATTAGCACGTTTGATATCTCCTGCTGTGCACCACGCGCGATTGCTGTCTCACGTCACATTTGACTGTTTGCTGACACTGACTCGTAGACTAGCATCAGTTATGCTGTATCACTTACTCACTTGGAGCTCAGCTACGCCAATTTTCCTGTTGCTGCACAACTAGTCATACAGATGGATTATCTATTAATCAGACTTCTTCGTGTGCCAATCACCACGGAGTTGCCGCAGATTTTCAACAGGACATTCTGAGACTTCACAAAGCAACTCACCTATCTGGTTTTAACTCCACAACGAAGGACCACCAGACAGTCAACCAGAGCCGGACATGAGTGTCTAGGAGTACTTCTAGACCAGCAACACTAACTAACTTTCTCGGCATTGCCGAAGAACTCAATGCAAACTCTAATAAAGGCCATCAACAGTAACTGTCTCTCATTATCTACGGACTTTAACTACTTTGTTACGTCGCAGGGCATTTACTTGCAGCCGGGGCGTTTACAAATTGACGACCGCATCAGGATACTGAGAACATTACTATTTTTAGACTTTTTTATATGACAAATATTTTCCATAAATAAAATAAACTGGTTTTTTATTATAAAATTGGGAACACGCTAAAATCAACGGCAGCGCACCGAACCATCCTTTTCTTCACTCGTCTGCTGTTGTTGGGTAGCTAACCTTTTAAGCGTTTTTCTTTCTGCCGTTCAAAACTTCTCTCCTACGTACTGTGGAGGTTAATTTAATTATTGGACACCAATTGACTCCTCATATAAAAATAAATCAATTTTTATTTTTGGACATTTGATGTTATCGCTGGTTTCGTAAAATAATATTGTAATTTTTGAAAAAAATTGTAAATCTTTTTGGAAGTTCTTTTGTTCATATTGTCGAAGTTTTTGACTTGTCTTGTCGAAGAAATAAATTTTGAGTTGCTGAAGCGCACAAGCGGAACACTGCGTGGTTCCATCTACGATATCTTTGCTAATAAATTATTGTAATATACTCAGCTATTGTTCTGATTAATTATCAGCGAAAAGAACAACAAATTTGCTTCAGGTCATACCCCCGTCTTGTTCTGTAAACCGTGAATATCAGCGTATCCTGGTAAGCTTAATTCATATAATTTATAAATTACAAGTAATTTAATAATATTATGGCTGATTTATTAAATATACAGAGCAGTTAGCATATGGACTTAAGGAATGTAGCTTAAAAGATAGTTCTGAGGAACTTATGTGTTCTAAACTAGACAATCATACCACATATATGGATATTCCGGGCCTGGCATCCCAGAGGCTCTCTTATGGTAGTGACCAAAGGGCTTCTACAAAAAATGGCGACAGCGCCAGTATACTCTATGCGGAAAGATGTGATGTAGATTATCGCTTTTGCCGCAATTCTATGGATAGCAATGTTAAGCTCACCATGTACAGACCAGACAACCATTCCGAATGGGTCGAAGAAGCAAAATTTTATTTTAAACTAAAACGGATGACCGACGCTATAGAAAGGTTTGCCTCGGCCTGGTGGTGCTTACCTGAGCCATTAAAAAAGAATCTGTTTAGACTCAGGAAATTTGTTACTGAGAACGAACCAGAAAATACATTTGAGCTTCTAGTAGAAGAACTCCATGGACGATATCAACCCGAGAGGATTGAACGGATAACTGACTTATTACGTCAGGAAAAGATGGGAAATCTACTTCCATCTGAATTTTATGACAGACTAATTTCAAAATCCATCGGGCTTGATATATCTGAGGAAGTTATAAACAGTATATTTGTAGCAGAATTGCCTGCCTTGGATGTCTATGATACATTGGAACTAGAGTGGCCAAAGAAGCTCAAAGGGTTGGACAAAGTGTATCGTCAGAAGGAACCTAAGGTGTATGCACTAACAGCAGATTCACGCCTGGAGCAGCAACTCAGACATCTCTCAGAGAGACTCCTGACCGTAGAGAATGAATTAAGTACCCTCCAAAGGGATGTGGGTTGGATAAAAAAACAATAAGGAAAGTTTAAACAGAGGTAGGGTAAATTCTCGGAGTCAAAGTTCAAATTCCAAGCATCGGAGAGGCGAATCGCGTGAAGGTGTACAAGGACCACGCGGGTGGTGCATATCGCATCGTAAATACGCCGAGTTTGGAAAATGTCAGGAGGGGGGATGCACGTTTCCAAAGTTGGCTGGTTCCCGATGGAAAGGAAGTAGTCTTCCTGTAGCCTGGTCTAAGCTGCCGGAAAACTAGTGGAGCCCCCGCTAATACGAGCCGTAGGGGGGGTTGCGCATGCAAGGCTCCAAGGTATGCATATTCGCGGCATACTAAAATCATCGAAGTTAGGTTCGGAAGCTTCGATGGAAGAAACGCGCGGTAATACAGTCCGTAAATCTGTTAGTTTCAACTGGCAAGTAATTTTAAAGAGGTTGTTGGTTATAGAAACAATAAGTTCGTTATAACTGATGAACTTAGCGGGTTTAACTTCTTAATAGACACGGTTGCAGAGGTGAGCATAGTTCAATCCAATGTGGTGGAAATAGATAGCCCCACATTCGATTACCAACTATGGGCTGCTAATGGAAGTCCAATTTAAGTAAAGGGAGTTAAAGAATTTTCGGTGACATTGGGGCAGAAATCTCCATTTACGTGGAATTTTCTGGTCGCTGATATAAAGGATAACATCATTGGGATGGACTTTTTGATCCATTTTAATCTCGCTTTAGATCCCAAATCTAAGACCATTGGACAAGGCACTGGGATAGTAACTTATGCTAAGACTGGGACCTCAGTAGTTAGGTCACTGAGACTACACAGACCCATCGTCGCCGATGACTTGGTGGATGTCATCGAGAAACACCTGGCCGTGTTTCTGCCATTCAATGCTAACGCAAGGGTTTAAAGACAGGCATAGAACACCAAATCGAGTTGGTGGAGCCACTACCTTGTTAGCCCAAGTCTCAACCGTTAGCACAACACAAGCAGCAGGTTGCTATTGAAGAATTTAAGCGGTTGAGAGAAGAAGGAATTTGTAGGCGTTCAAATTCCAACTTTGCATTTCCAATAGTGGTTGTTCCCAAACCTGAACCAGGTCAATGGAGGGTTTGTGGTAACTATCGTCTATTGAATTCGGTAACGAAAGGCGATTCGTATCCTCTACCGAAACAGAGTACTTTGCTCAGGGATATAATGGGGTATGAGGTATATACAACGTTAGATCTGCAGAAGGCGTACTATCAAGTACCTATGGAGGCAGAATCTATACCGCTCACAGCAGTGCGATTCCCTGGAGGAGGATCGCATGAATTCTTATGTATGCCTTTTAAGTTAAAAATGCAAGTCAGACATTCCAGCGTCTGACAGAGGAAGTTCTTCAAGACTGTTCATTTGCTAGAGTGTATATAGATGACATCATTATATATAGTCAATCTAGGGAGGAACATCGGGAGCACTTGGAAGTCGTTTTGTCTAAGCTGGAACATTATGAATTGGTAGTGAAACCAGAAAAGAGCAGGATTGGTTGCTCTACCGTAAAATTTCTTGGACACACCATTTGCAGGGATGGAATCAAGCCCTTGGAAGATAAGGTACAAGCAATCAAGGATGTGCCAGAACCTAGAACTGTACGCCAGTTTCGTAGATTTTTGGACATGATTAGCTAATATCGTCTTTTCATACCGGGTTTAGCTGGAATTTTGGGGTCGCTAACTCGACATTTAGTTCGTAAACGGAGCACGATCAGGAAATCATGGCCTATTAATTTTAGCCAAGACGACAAAGAAAAATGTCAGAGGGCCAAGTATTTGTTAAGCCAAATAACCACATTAGCACCTGTGGATTGGACTAAGCCGTTTGAGCTGGTCACAGATGCTTCTGATGTAGCCATAGGAGCAGTGTTACATCAACGGGATAATGGTATAGTCAAGCCGATTGGATTCTATATTCGGAAACTCCAAGATCGCGAGAAGCGATATGACACGCTTAGAAAGGAGTTACTAGCAGTTTATTCTGCAGTGCTGCATTTTGAGCACTACCTAGATGGACATCATTTTATGATATTAACTGATCATAAACCGTTGTTAAGTATCCTTGGGAAAGCGAATAGGCTAAATTATTCTCGGCGAGTGAATTCACAAATAACCCGACTCGCAGAATTTGATTTTACCATTATTCCTATCTCAGGATAAGAGAATGTGGTGGCGGATACTCTTAGTAGACCAGACGTATCAGATGAAGATATGATTCGCTCGGGGTCACTCGTATGCTCTGTTGTATCTTCTAATGATTTTGTCCAGAAATTGATGGAAGCACAAGATCTTGATCCTTTAGAAGCTGTGTTGGCAAATAATCCTACATATACACGCAGGAAGATTGGAGATAAGTGATTATTATGTGAAATCTCCAGGAGCCAACCTAGACCTTATGTACCGTTAGAATTAAGGTATAAGGTAATACAGCAGCTACATGAATTCAGTCATCCTTCCATTAAGGCAACTATCAGGATGGTCACTGATAGATATGTATGGCCTAAGATGTCGAAAGACATAAGAGCCTGGGTAAGGACATGTGCCCGGTGTCAAACTTGTAAAGTTTGGCGTCATACCAAAACTGAAATTAAAACGATTGGTATACCAGCGGGTCGTTTCATGCATGTTCATATTGATATAGTAGAAATGCCTGAGATTTCTAGCCAAAAGTATTTACTCACGATGGTTGATCGGTTCAGTCGTCAGTTTAAGGTAGCAATCCTAAAGGACATGACAGCTCAAGAGTTCTTACTTATGTTCTTGCATAATTGGGTGTCGCGATATGGTGTACCGGTAAGGGTAACTACTGCTCGTGGTAGTCTGTTTATGTCTGAACTGTTTATCAGATCATTGATTACAATGGGGATAGAAGTAAGACACACATGTGCTTATAAACCCAGAGCTAATGGGATGGTTGAGAGACTGCACAGGGAGCTGAAGGCTGCATTACGCTGCACCGGTGGATCCAGTTGGATACATGATTTGCCCATAGTTTTGTTGGCAATGCGAAACAGATACAGAGTTCAGTTAGGAACATCCATAGCAGAACTTGTTTATGGAGAGCCATTGAGGTTACCTGGAGATATTCTAATAGAAGCTCCAAGTTGTCTCGATTGGGCCTCTAGTTCAGTAGATTGGTTTGTTGGAGCATTGAGAGATAAAATGAGTCGTTTAGCTCCAACCAAAACTAGAAGTCCAAAGTCTAAATGCTATGTATCTTCAGATTTAAAGCTGGCATCTCATGTATATATAACTAACGAGAACAGACAGAATTGTCTGACTCCGTTCTATAAGGGGCCATTTAAAGTCAATCTTATGACTGATAAAAATGCATTTATAGAAGTAAATGGCACAGTAGAGTGTGTAGCACTGGATCGCTGCATTCAACAGTTTATATGGACGGAGGAGGAGACTGTGGAACAGTATCCATCGAAGTATCCAGAAGCTGAGACGAAATGTGACTCAAAAATGTGTGAGAAAAAGGAAGAGTCGAACAAATATGGAAAAGAAGTAAAGATTATAACCAAGACAACTGAGAATAAAGAACAATGCAATATGAAAATGAAATCTAGTGAAGTACCAGCACAACTTGTTGAAACTCGTTCTGGAATGAGGACAACATCATGTATGGTTAATCATCTTAAACATGAGGGTGAATGTGGAGGTTAATTTAATTATTGGACATCAATTAACTCATAGAGAAATAAATCAATTTTTATTTTTGGACATTTGATGTTATCGCTGGTTTCGTACAATAATATTGTATTTTCTTTAAAATATTGTAATTTTTTTGGAAGTTCTTTTGTTCATACTGTCGAATATTTTGACTTGTCTTGTCGAAGTTGAATACGAGATTTTTCTGAGTTTCTGAAGCGCACAAGCGGAACACTGCGTGGTTCCATCTACGATATCTTTGCTAATAAATTATTGAAATATACTCAGCTATTGTTCTGATTATTTATCAGCGAAAAGAATAACAAATTTGCTTTAGGTCATACCCCCATCTTGTTCTGTAAACCGTGAATATCAGCGTATCCTGGTAAGCTTAATTAATATAATATATAAAGTGCAAGTAATTTAATAATATTATGGCTGGTTTATTAAATATTGAGGATGCAGAGCAGTTAGCAAGTGGACTTAAGGATTGTAGCTTAAAAGATAATTCAGAGGAACTTAAGTGTTCCAAATTAGATGATCATACCGCATATATGGATTTTCCGGGCCTGGCATCCCAGAGGCTCTCTTATCGTAGTGACCAAAAGGCCTCTACAAAAGATGGCGATCGCGCCAGGATCCTCTATGCGGAAAGATATGATGTAGATGATCGCTTTTGCCGCAATTCTATGGATAGCCATGTTAAGCTTAATATGTACAGACCAGACAACCATTCTGAATGGGTCGAAGAAGGAAAAATTTATTTTAAACTAAAAAGGATGACCGACCCTATAGAAAGGTTTGCCTCGGCCTGGTGGTGCTTACCTGAGCCGGCAAAAAAGAATCTATTTAGACTCAGGAAATTTGTTACTGAGAACGAACCGGAAAATGCATTTGAGCTTCTAGTCGAAGAACTCCGTGGACGAAATCAACCCGAGAGGATTGAACGGATGACTGACTTGTTACGTCAGGAAAAGATGGGAAATCTACTTCCATCTGAATTTTATGACAGACTTATTTCAAAATCCATCGGGCTTGATATATCTGAGGAAGTTATAAATAGTATATTTGTAGCAGAATTGCCTGCTAGACTAAGAGCCACCTTTGATGTATATGATACATTGGAACTAGAGTGGCCAAAGAAGCTCAAAGGGTTGGACAAAGTGTATCGTCAGAAGGAACCTAAGGTGTATGCAGTAACAGCAGATTCACGCCTGGAGCAGCAACTCAGACATCTCACGGAGAGACTCCTGACCGTAGAGAATGAATTAAGTACCCTCCGCGGGGATGTGGGTTGGATAAAAAACAATAAGGAAAGTTCCAACAGAGGTAGGGTGAATTCTCGGAGTCAAAGTTCAAATTCCAAACATCGGAGAGGCGAATCGCGTGAGGGTGTACAAGGA